>JASAON010001586.1:0-71485 GCA_030849065.1 Jaenimonas drosophilae
ACAGCCAGCTCAGCCACTGGCCTAATACCAGCTTCAGATTAAACAACAAGAGAAGAACAAAGGCACGTTGATGATGTGTGTAATAGAGCCAAGACATATACTGATGAGCACATCATGACGTGGATTGAGTGCGATGCAGCATCATCCGCAACAACCACACACACACACACACGCACACACACACGTACGTACGTACCACCTTAGCCACTCATGAAGGGCTGTAGAAGGCGATCGTAGATGTGGCCGGCAATCACCACACACCCCGGTTCCTCATGCAGCAGGCCATCCGACTCTCCTGCGCTCATCAGTGCGGCGGTGATGGCGGCGTGCTGCTCCTCGGTGAGGTCCTGCAGCAACACCGCATCACGCTCAAAGAAGACGCGGTTCATCTCCCGCTCCCACATGAGGAGCTGATCGCAAATGGATTGAGGAATCGTGGATGATGCAACACCACCACCACCAACAACCTCCTCCTCCGCGGATCGGCGCATGCATGGGTGCGCCCGATCAGAGAGGAACCGCAACACTTGTGCCGCACCAATGCCACGTCGCAGCGCGGTGCCAAAGGATTCACGTGTTATGCGGTAGCACACCAACCACCTCCCCGCCTCCTCCTCACGCACGGCAAATTGGTCCAGCAGATGGAGAAGATCCTCGCGACGTGTGTAGGCGAAGAGCCGAAAGTTGGTCTCGGTGAGGATGGAATCCATCTCATCCGGCCTCTCCATCTCACCCACGTGTTGCGGCTTCAATGAACCGCCACCACCGCCACTGCTGCTGCTGCTGCTGCTCATGTGCATCAGCGCGCAGCCAGCCTGCCACTCCAGCGCATGACGAAAATGTGGTGAAAGAACAAAGTATTTGCGCTGATCCACGGAGGATTTGATGGGATAGATTAAGCCCACCTCCGCCAAACGTGCGAGGAGCTCATAACCAATGGCATCGGCGGCCTTGCTCGGGAAGGGGTGGCTGTGTTGTGTGCCATCAAGGGCAGTGAGTACCGCCAACATCTGCCACAACATGGGCTTGGTGGCGCCATGCTTTCCCACGAGCTCAAGCACGCGATCCACCGTTGCGCTCACCAACAACCACCACTGTTGTGGTAGCGCCATCATGCAAAAGTTGAGACCCTCCACGGTGAGCTCCTCCGCCTCGGCTGACCGACGTGTGGGGGAAGAGGGGCCACCACCGGGCACCAGCCTCAACGAACGCATCACGGCACACAATCCTTGTTGTTGCTGTTGTGGTGATGAAGATTGTTGTTGTTGGTCCATCAAAGGCGATGTGGATCCGGCCAAGGCACACGCCACGACGCTGCGTAAATAGCGCTGGCCCACGTTGAAGGCATTGTGCAGTGAGGTGGCGCTGACCGGAGATGGGGCCGCGCCATCGTCTCGATGAAAGTGCCGCCGATCCCCCACGACGTGGAGGAGTTGTGCATCGTCAGACTCCCCCAACACACGTGTTGCAAGAACACGTTGAAGGAGCAGCCAAAAACTGGCGTGGGGGTCCGTCTCGGAGCGCGACTGCATAATTGCCTCCATCAAGGATGGCATCGTTGAGCAGCGGAGCAGCTCACCAACCGCATCTCGCGCTGCATCTGCGGGCAGGACGAGAGGATCGTCCATGGCGGTGCCGCTGACGATAGCGGCAGCAACGTGTTGGTACGTTACCCACATCAAGGCTGGGCACTGCAGCATCAGCGCCTCTCTCTGTCCGTAGCGGAGTATGTGGTCAAAGTAGCTCCGCATACCCGCACTCATCCTGCCTCACGCCAAACACAACCACACCTGAAGCACACAACTTGTGTTTGTGTAGGACTGATGCATGAAAAAAAAAAAAAACAAGAATGAAGAAGAAGAGGAGGAAGAGGCCGTAGTACATCATCATCATCATAACTGTACCTCATCATGCAATGAATTCATTCATCATGGTGATGTTGGCAAACAGTGTTGGTGCATCTAGTTGTGCTGCGGCCGCCCAATCCGGCACCGCTGCTTCTCAATAGCGCGCCGAAGTTGTTGCGAGCGACGAACGAGATCAACCATGGAGGAGGCCTCTGCCCCACGCATCATCATCGTGGATGAATCCTGCGACGACTGCTCACCCGCCGTCATCCATGACTGATGCAGAGCAGCAGGTGCAGATGCAACCGGAGGAGATGGTGAAGATGTTGTGGTGTCGCGCAGAGGTAAATCGTCTGGCGCATGCCGCAGCCCGCGTGTGTGCGTGTGCGTGTGCGTGTGGTGATGCATCTCATTCATCATCCCTGGCGGTTGGCTCTCCTCCTGTGGTGTTGTTGTGCCTCGCATCATCCGCGACGTGGACCAACAACGGCTATCCACGAAGCGATGGGCGGGTGGTGACCGCAGCGGGCTCCCATTTACTTCCACGCGACGTACCGGTGTTGCGCCACCAACCTCAGCACCCGTTGCTGACGACGGTGGCTGAGTTGTGCTCCGTCGAAGTGGCACAACACGCAACTCTTCGTCAGGACGCGAAGCCCAACCTCCACGGTTCTCCAGCACCAACAAACGTTGCTGAAGGTGATGGTTCCTCTCCTGCTCCAGAAGCAGAGCTCGCGTCAAGGCCTGTGTTTCCGACCTGCTCAAATCAAGCTGCTCTTGCAGCTGCGCACATTGCTGGCGGCCATCAGCACCAACATCATGATTGCGCTGCGTACGTCGCAGTCGGTCCACCTCGAGCTGCAAATGATGAATGGTGTTGCGAAGGTCTGCCACCATGCGTGGTGATGCGTGTAGTACCTCAACCACAGGATGTGGTGCTGAAACACTACTCCATCGAGTGGTTGGTGTTGCATCAAAGCTATGATGAGGCATCTCCTCCGCCTCTGCCGTCCACGTACGGGCGTAGGGATCCAGCCCAACCGCCGGCCGCATTGAAGATGGTGATGGCGATGACGCAAAGGATGTGTGAATGTGTGCGTTGTACGTCAGCAGGTATAACCTCGCATCCTGCGATTGTAGCCAAGACCAGCCTAACGAAGAGTGAGTGAGTGAGTGGAGAGATGAAAAGATGCTCACGACGTCGAGGATATATGCACGCATAGCCACACTTAGCACACATAGACCAAAAAACACGCAGACACACATGTACGCACACCACACACACACACACGCACACAGCATAGATGGATGAGGGGAGGGTGGCACACACCGGTTGTGGTTAAATCATGCAAGGATCATCAGAAGGAAAGATAATCAACGGACCATCTACGTGGATGTACATGTGCGTGCCCTACACACAACACGAGTACATTCATCACATCGGGAGGGGAGGAGCAACGACATCAACAGGCCATCTACACCACACAATATGAATCACTCAGGGGGGCTTAATCGGCAGCGCAAACATCCACAATCGCTCATTTCGGAAAAAAAACAAAAAAAAAAACAAAGTGAAAAAGAAAGTGTAGGAAGAAGTGAAACATATAAATAAATAAAAAAAACGAAGAAAAAGAAAGTGAGCGAGGTTATTCAGTGGATGTAGGATGCTTGTGAGTGCGCGTGTTCATCTGTGCTGTTACAGAGGCGAGCTGCGCTCCTCGGGGATGCCATCCTCCTCAATGATGTTTGTTCTCCGTCCGTGATTGGCAACCAACTGAATCGTGGCGTGTTGGATGCCCTGTGCGCGGAGGTGCTCTTGAAGGTGCTGGGTGAGCTTCTCAGCGTGATTCAGTGTTTGGATCTGTTCTGCATCCACGCTCACCTCCGCGCATGCCATGACAAAAGATGGCCCAACAGTCCAGACATGGAGATCCTCCACTGCCACGACCTCCTCCACCTCCTCCATCTCATCCACCAGACTGGCGTAGCACATGTTGCGCGGCACCTCCTCCATCAACACCTCGAGCACCTCCACGAGGAGTGAGCGTGTTGTGAGGATGGTGAGTACGCCAAACCAAAAAGATAGCAGCGGGTCTGCCAGATTAAAGTAGCTGTGTGCCTGACGGCTGGAGCCGTAGACGTGTACGTTGCCGATCCACGCCACACCCGCCGCCACCACCACACCAACAGCTTGCAAGCAATCGCCAATGACGTGAAGAAGGGCGGCACGTACGTTCATGGAGGAGTTGCCACCACCTCCGTGTGCGTGTGCATGATCATGATGGTTATGATCATGATCGTGATCATGGTCGTGGTCGCACACACATGCGTCAGTATCCGCTGCGGAGGTAAGTTCCTCACGCGATTGGCCCGTTTCCTGCATCATCTCCATACACACCGATGCCGCGCCGTGGCTGTGTTCGTGGCTGTGGTCGTTGTGTGAGAGGGAGCCGTGGCTGTGGGCATGGCCGCCGCCCCCACAAAAAAGAATCGTGGCGAGCACAATGTTCATGGCCAGGCCAAATGCTCCAAGACCCAGCATCATGGGTGCGTCGAGCTTCTCACACCTGCCGTGGTGGTCCGGGCTGGCGGCGCACCGAATGATGGATACGGTGCGTTCCACGGCGGAGAAGACGATCCATACAACGAGGAACCATGTTGTGAAGATGGAGGCCAGCGCGCCAATCACCTCCGCACGCCGCCAACCAAAGGTGCGGCGGCTGTCCGCGCCCCACTTTGCGGCGCGCGCAGAAAACAAGGAGATAGAGAGAGCGAAGACATCGGCGAGCATATGAACGGCGTCGCTCATGACGGCTAAGCTGTGTGCCATGAATCCTCCCACACCTTCCACCACAACCATCACACAACAGAAGATGATGGCGATGGCCAAGACGCGCTCACTGCCGAGGGCGTCGGGGCGCTGCGCCGCGTTCTGGCGGCAGCGGATATCGTCCGAGACCAAACGCACACGTTTCGTTTTGGCCATAAATAAATCCTCTTCTCTTGTGTTTGTGGTTGTGTCTGTGATGATGATGATGAAGGAGCAAGAGCAAGAGGAAGTGGATCAAGATGCACATGGTAGGCGTACAAGAAACAAGAACAGCGATCTTCTGTGGTAAATCATCATCAGCATCTCCGTACTGTTGTTGTTGTTGTTGTTGGTCATGGGCAGTGAGGAGATTGCCACTCGGCAACATCTACATCGAACCGCACTCCACCCGGGGGAAAAAAAAGGAATATGAACGAGAAGCAGCTCTCATCGCCACACATGTGCTCAGTGCAACACATCATCCTCATCCATCAATGCTCTTGCATTGCATGGAGCGGGCGTGATTAGGCTACACAAGACGCACACACGCAACGCCATGCCACTTACTCATCATCACTGCCACTATCATCGCTATCTTCATCGTACTCCACCACCTGCCATCGGCCGCCACGGCCTCCGGCGGCGGGGCCATCATCCCGCCGCATCGCGTTCATGGGTGATGCAGATTTATGAGATGGCGCAGGGTTGGATGGACGAATTGCATCCTCACGTGCCTCTGACGGGCGAGCGGGTCGCTCCACCCGCACCGATTGCCGCAGTGCCTGCAACGGCGATGGCTCAACGTGTTCCCGCGGTGGTCGTCGTCCACCCGCCTCTCCTCCCAACATCCGCAGCAGCTCTGCCCGCTCAGCCTCTTCATCCGCCGTGGCAGCTGATCGTGAAGCTGGAGGAGGTGCTTGATGTGCTGGTGCAGGGGCAGGGGCAGGACGACGTGGCGCGGGTTCTGGCGCGGGGAGATCATCAAGTACGTTGACGGGCACATCAACCCAGCGCCGATGTTGTGCGTAGAGCTCCGCCTGCATCGCCTGTATCTTACTCAGCATCGCATCACGTGCGATGGCAAATTCATGATCCTTCTTCACTTCCGTTTCCGTACGCGTGGGAATGGCCATCACCACAGGCACTGACGCATCATCATCATCGTCGTCGTCGTCGGGCTGCATCGTGGATGGAAGATGCCGACGCACCGCCGCGTAGACCTCGTCCACCTCGCGGTGAATGGAGTCACCCAGCGTGATATCAAAGCCACTGGGAGCGGATGAGTTGTTGTTGTTGTTGTTGGTGGTGCGTGTGGAGGTCTTCTTGGCGGCCTGACGACGGCGTTGCTGCCACATGAAAAAGCGAGCCCGCTCCTTGCACACGTCGGCGGTGAAGAGAGGCACATCCACATGCTTCAGCTGCAGCACCTCTTCAGGAGTACGCGGGATCATCAGTTGAGCGCGCACACACTCCGCGACGAGATCCCAGGCGGAGTGGTTGGCGGCAGATTGATCGGCTTCATCCAGTGAGGCATGAAAACGTGCGGCGAGGATCAATACAAGATGGTCCACGAAGGTGCTGAAGCTATCGTCTGGGAGCATCGATGTGAGGGTACAAGAACAGATGCAGATACACACTTCTTTTTTCTCCTTCTTTGTTGTTTCTTTTTGTGTGAAAACGGGGATTGACGAAGGAACCTCTATGAGTCAGTGATGTTGTTGTATGTGTTGTGTGGGACTTCTCTATGGATGAGTGCCTCTGAAAAATGCAGCTGAAAAATAACATGAAAAAAAAGAAGATGATTCAGTGGTCAGTGGAAGAGCTCTCTCCACACATTCGCACGATATACGGGGCCAAAACACCAGAGTGATACATACTTTCTTTGCTAGCGCACCAATCTCTGCATATAGGATGTTTTAGCATCGTTGCACCGCCTCATACAGAGTTTCATGTGTGGGAGATGAAGTGGCGAAGCTGCTGGAGGAGTACACGAGACCCCTCTCATCGCAATCAGCCAAACGCATGCAAACACACCATCCCTGCATCCATCCACATCATCATCACCACACCACCATCACCATCATCTCTTCTCTCCTCTTACGCCAACAACCGTGGACGAGCAATAGAAGCAAAAAAAAAGGCAGAAAAACAAAACAATAAAACAGTGATCCGAAGTCAGTTGGCTCACCACAGAACATATCACAACAACATGAAACGGAGAAATCGTACGAACGTGTTCGCGGTGGCCTGAGGCGGAGATAAAGATTATATTTGGTTCGTATATACTGTGTGCGTGTGTCTGCGTGTGAAGAGTGCAAACATCCTCATCATCATCATCATCATCATCTCACACAAGTAGATACATACATATGGATATCATCTGCATTTATCTATATATTAATGAGTTTATGTTTCTTTGGTGTTGTATATGTTTGGAGCACGGTGGACGAAGGAGTCTGCGGAGTACGAGATGAGCCCCGCCGAACAAAAAAAACAACAAAAGAAATAAAGGGTCTGCGCCAAACTATGAAGAGAACAAGAGAGGAGGAGTTCTGCCACACAAGCACTGCAACAACTACAACACAGCAGATCAGCCACCCACAGCAGCACAATCACCGCCGCTGACTGACGTCGATGAGGGAAAGGAGGAGAACAGAAAAACAATCAAAAAACGAAGAGAAAACAGAACAAAAGGTACGTGAAGCGTTCCCCTTTCAGCGTAGGTACAAGGAGCTCGTGAGTGTGAATGAGTGCGTGTACGAGAGTGAGCTCCCCATGCTGCTGTTCGCCCAACCATGCATGTACCGCTCTTGTAATCTGCAACATAAAAATACAATACAACACTCACAGTCACAACAACCTCACGGAGCTCAACGGCCCAGCGTCAGGGGAGGTGATGGGATCAAAGAAGCAACAAGAGTAAAGAGAAAGCGCGTGTATGGCACAACACCGTATGGGGAAATGGATGGAGCCACAATACTCTCTCTCACAAACACAGGAACACACTTCTCATCAATGTGCTCGTGCGTGCTTCGTGGGTGGGAGACGTAGTAAGAGAGCAAGCATAAGGAGCGCATCAACCACAAGTAAAAGGAGTGAACCAAAGCAAAGGTACAGATGAAAGCGCAGAAAGTAAGCGGAAACAAAGGAATATGATGGAGTAAAGCGTGGTGTTGGTATGTGCTCGAGAAGGAGCAACTGAGAAATTTTTTGTGTGTTTCAGATGATGTTGGCTCCTGCTCTCTTTTCTCACCCATGTAGAAAAGGCATATGTGTGTGCATGCGCTCCTCCGTGCGTTGGCTAGCCCACCTCGTTCGGCGCCGTTTTTTTTTTCGCAAGCCCACACAAGCACACAAGCAGCTCGTGATGTTGGTGCTGTGCCGCGGTGATGAAAGGAGATGATGAATAACACAACGCCGCAGATCCCTCACAAACGTAAAGATAAACAACAATAACAATACACGCCACAAGATGGCACTCTTTACCTTCTCTGTTTGCAGCCACACCACCAAAAAAAAACACACACATGCTTTGTATTGGGGAGGGAGCATCGCAGCCCACATGGCCGTTGGTCATGGCTACGGTGCATGTGTGATGAGCACATGGTCTGGACGTGGGTGGCGCACAAAAATGAAGCAGAAGAAGGAAGCGGGGGGCTTCGCACCGCAGTACAACAAGCGTTTCTCCCCCCAGCCAGCGGAGAAGCGCAATCAAGAAGGGTCCATCGTCAGTCAATAGCAACAACAACAAAAAAAAAAAGTGTTCGCGTGTGCGCACAGGATGTACAAGAGAGAAGTTGCAGTTGTCTGTGAAGAGAGACGACGAGTGCACTCATGGGCATTCGTAGTTCTCTTTTTTGTTTTCATGTGTGTGAGTATGTGTGTTGCATCAACTGACGGTGCGGTACCGCATACTTTCTTTCTCTCCTCTCTCTGCAAGCACCCACACAGCACTGCACAACACGCACACACATCCACAGCAACCAGCACGTCCATTTTTTTTTTTTGCGAAAACAAAATGTAAAACTCGGTCATACCACACACCAGCAACGGCAACAGCAACGGCAACAGAAGAAAAACCACAAACATCGGCTTTGAAGAAGGAGAAGTAAGCGGGAAAATGCTCTCTGGATAGTGGAGGTAAAAGGACGAACGGAAACAACACGCGTGTCAAAGTCTTTTCCAGACTACACACACACACACATGACCTCTGCCATATGCACATCACTCCGCCTTCCACTGTGTATGACGTTCCAGGCAGAGGGTTGATCAACCAAAAGTTCTTCTTCACCCAAGCCAAGACGCCACCCAGCAAGTGAAGTTCAGAGCGAAGGGAAGCTGATAAATCGTAGCCACATCATCCGCACAACGGAGTACGTCATGAAGAGGAGCGACGGTACAACAACAAGGAAACAAAGAAGACGTGTGAGAGAGGAAGGGGAAGGAAGAGAAGCGTTAGCAAGCCAGCTGGTTTCTTTTCTTTTTTTTTTTTGCGTGTGTGCGACCTATATAGTCGTTCGTTGTCAGTGATGCAACATCGAACGATGAATTGTGGTAAAGCACCACATCCTTCCTCGAGGACCGTTGGTAGAGGAGAGCGGGACGTAATGCTGGTGAGGAGGGGGGGGGGAGATGGGTTCGTCATCGACATGAAGCAACAAAACACGTATCAAAAAAAAGCATCATTTTTGTTTCTTTTTTTTGGAGGCTTGGGGGTTGTAATGGTCCAATCAGCATCAGCGAGCATGGCCAGCGAAACACACACACTCCGCCGCCTGAAGCAATGGAATGCAGTACACGGTTGTGTGCGCCTGGTGGCGTATATCTACGCACACCTACCCACCACCTCGCCCTCTATACCATCACGTTTTCTCCGGTACACAATCAGCGCTCAGGAAGTCAGCTTGCGACAGATGGTCTTGATCTGCGACTCAGCGCCACCCGTGACGGTTGATCGCGTTTCCTCACGTTTGGAGTCATGAGCAAGTGAGAACACACGCATGCTATCCTCCGTTGTGGGGCCGCTCTCCATCGTTCCAACGGGTATCGGTTGTTGTTGTTGTTGTTGTAGTGGATGGGTGGCCATTTGAGAATCGCACAGCTCAGCCACTGTGGGTAAGGAGGTGAAGGACTTCTGCGCCGTAACAACGTCAAGCCAGTCGTAGACGCTCTCGTAGCGATTGCGGCGATTGCCTCCGCCATTGGGGGCGAGAACGTCAAAGTTGCGTGAGACGAAGCTCCGCGTGCGCAGGAGTGCCACAGTTGGTGCCGACCACATACACTCCGGGTAGGGCTCTGGTTCATGGGCGGCACCATCGAGGTAGGTACTCACCTCGTCCTCCTCATCTCCGTGGGAGGTGTGGCCAAGCATGTTGCTGCCATTGTTCATGGCCATCATGGCATCGAGCGGGGCGAAGAGAATGGGGCTCGCGCACACCTCACCCCCTCCCCCATCACCCACGGGTTGGAAGCGGCTGGAGGAGGAGGAGCACACCACCTTCACGGGCAGCGGGGCGTTGTTATTGGCGCCGGCCGGAAGAGGGCTGACCCCCGCTTTGTGGCAGCTGGTCCAGCTCGAGTGAAAGGCATCCGCATCATCCACCCAGGTGCTGCTCGCCTGTGGGTGTTCGCCCTCCCGCAGCCACTCCTCCTGCACCTGCACATCCCGCTCCTCCTGCTCCTCCGCCGAGGCCTCGGAGCTCACCGAGAACACCACCGAAGGCACCAGACTGTTGTTGTCCAGGTGCTCCACGACCATCTCACCCTGCGAATAACGCCAGTCGGCGTGTGTTGCGTTGGCCATGGCACCACCTGCATCGTTGCTGTTGTCGGCGCTGGGGTTTTCTGAGCCGTAGCGCCGCAGCGGCACATGTGCCTCACCTACCCCAACCAACAGAGAGGCCAGTGGGGGAAGCAGGATATCTGCGGAAGGGGCGGCGCTGCTTCCACGGCGCGTTAGCACCTCAGGGAAGAGGCCGCCGCCGCCGCATCGCACGCACAATGGGGAGCCATCATCATGTGGGGTGTAGGGTGTATCGTCGGAGAGAAAACGTCCCCGGCCTGGGCCAGAGCGCAGGCCTTGGCTGCAACGGGTGCTAAAGGCTTGATTGGCGGAGCCGTTGGGGTTCGAGTTGGTGAAGAGTGGGCTGCCGCAGCTGAGGCCGTTGAAGGTGTTGGAACTTTGGTAGGGAAAATCCGCGGTGTTTATGGCCTTGGCGGGGAAGGTGTTGGCGTTGCGGTTCTCGCATACTTTGCTGGGCTCGACGGGGAGGACGGGAATGACTTGTAGGGGTAGGCGCTCCAGCAGGTCTCGCGCACGTGTGCGGTGTGGGCCGCCTGGGTTGGATGGAGGCACAGGCAGCATGAGCCGCGGTGGCGGTGTGGGTTGTGCGGGAAGCACCTGCAGGGCGGGCGGGAGCACCTGCTCGGAGAGACGGTGAACGGAGGAGATATCGCCGGCCTTGACGGTGCTCATGTTTCCCCCGCGCGTATCAACGTCGTCAGACTTGAGTGAGAGGCATGAGCTGCACCGGGCCCAATCAGGGCGAACAGAACGTGAGGCGGAGAAGAAGTCCCGCTTCAGCTTCAGGGAGGTGGGGATATCTGTTTCGCTGTGGCCGCCATCCACCTCGGGGGGCTTCTGCATCAGTGGAGGGCGGCACATGACTGGGCCCAAAGGAATGGGGTACTGCGGCGGGCTACGAAGTATCAGTATCTCGTCGGGTGGTGAGCGGGGGGGAGAGGTTGGTCGGGGGAGGTCGTTGGGTGGGCTGGGGGCATGAGCAGTGGGCTGCTGAAGAGTCGGGGGTGGCATAACGGTGTGTAAGCAGGGCTGACACGAAGATGCCAAGACAAGGAGGTTGCACAGGGCTTGTAGGCGAAGGAGATGGCCCTGGTGCTCAGCATGGACGCGCCAACCGCACAGGTCGTGGCTCAAACAATGAGCGCGCAGGCACAAGAACAGCAGGGGAAAAAAAACACGAAGGTGGTACGCCTCTATGTCGCGAGCACCACAACTTGAAGGTTCTCACACTACACTTCACGTACGTGCTTCTCTTCTCTTCAAGAAAACGGCTCTGCACCCCAACAGAAAGGAGGGCGTCGCTAGGTTCAATGAATTAGCCGCTCCTTGGTCACAAGCCTCTCATTCGAGGACGTAAACACGTCGTGGCTGGCAGATGAGTGTTGGTGTGCGTGAAAACAACAAAAAATGAGAAAAACAAACAGAGCTCTGGGAACGTGTAGAGAGTTGTGGTGAAGAGCCTTTGCCTCGCTGAAGATGTTACAGATGTTTCGTGCGTTGGCAATGGGATTCGTCATACAACGTGCAACGAACCACAAAAAAAAAAGTTGTTTGGCTGAACCCCTCTGCGGGAAGGCAAAGGTGGAGCAGGTGAAAAACCAAGCAATCAACCAAACAAGGAAACGGTTTCCCCGAACGTACTAGCCGCGATGCGGATGACGTTGGAGGTTGACGACGAGGTCGGTAGTGGTCTGGATGATTGTGAGCGAAACAACAACAGATGAAGGTGTTCAATGACCGTCCTCTTTCGTACGTTTGAATGTATTGTTTCTTTGTTGTTGTTGTAACTCCGTGTTCTTTTTGGGGGAGTGTTGATGCCGGTGCCTTCAAACCGTGGCAAGAGAAGGGGACAGACACGTGGGGATTGATGAAGATACTACGAAGAAGAGAAAAAAATGTATAGGGGACTGCGCGTAGTTGGGGTTTCGCTGCTCAGTGACAGATACCGCCACAACAAACACCAGTGAGTTCTTTTTTTGGTGATGATGGAGACGGGTTGCGAGAATCCCTTCGTTGGGGCTCGCGCGTCGAGTACAAATCTCGAGGTGGTGGAGATATCCTACGAATAAGCGATGCTCCTGCGTAACCACGAAAAAAAAAACGGAAAGAGAATAGTAACATGAGTACAGTCACGACGACCAGGTTGTGTTTCTGACTGAAGAATGGCATCCAGAGAGCATGTAGATTTTTTTTTTCGAAAGCACAGGTGAGCCATGTTGGTGGCTATCCCAGAACGACGGGCAGAGATGCGGGGGAGCACAGACGTAACTCCCCTCTTCATCGTGGCACAGGTCGCAGCATGGGCTACTGTAAAAGTATTGTGGTGCGGGGGTGGTAGGGATATCGTGCGGCCCTTCACAAGCCCGCCCTCGCCACCACAACGGTCTGTGTGTCGGGGGTCTACGCACACAATGATGGAGCATTTGGATGGCAGAGCGCGCCAAGGGAAGAGAGCCGTGAGTGGATGAATCTTCAGGCTCTCGCTTTCTCCCTCGTCGCACACCCGCCATCTACGCCAACAACGCCATCAAATCATTCACAAGCAAGGGAAAACAAAAACACGCACGCTTCTATCCGTCTCGCCATAACATCAAAAAAAAAATATGGCGGCGGGTGGTTGGCGTCTATGTGCGCACCGAAGGATCACGAGTCTCCTGGCATGCGCACCGCGGTGCAGTCCTCCCGCCAACAGAGGACCCCCACTCTCACTCTAAACAAAGACGTTCTTCTTGTCGCTGTTGCTGGTCAAACTTCAGGTCAAACCATGATGAAACCGATATGGTATCTACTCCTCGTTATACACGCAGCACAACACAACGTGCGCACACACACACACGGTCGTCAGTCATGAACTTCGTTTAGAACGTGTGCGACTCCTTCAGCACCTGGTAGGCTACGCTGATGTCCTTGAAGTTCTTCTCCGCGGCTTGCCGTTGTTCCTGTGTGCCGTTGATCCACTTGTCTGGGTGCCAGCGGAGGGCAGCTTCGCGGTAGGCCTTGGTGAGCACTCGGGACTCCAGCTTCCCGCCAGGCCCACAGGCAGAGATGGCGAGGCCCAAGGATTGCATGTGCTTCATGGCAGCAGAGGATGGGGTCGTGCCACTGCTACGGAAGTAGCTGCTGCTGCTGCTACTCCCACTGCCGTAGGCCCCACCACTTCGGGCGTTTGTATTTGTGTTGGTGTTGGTGTAGCCAGAGGTGTAGGGACCTCCACCAGGGCCGGTGTACGTATAGCTTTGTTGGCCCCAACGGTAGGATTGGTGGCTGCCAGCGCTGCTTGCACGTGCGTAGCTGCTACCTGCGTACGTGGCCCCACCGCCCCCGCTGCTGCTACCTGCCCGGTTGGCGTTGCTGCTACCTCCGCCGTTGCTGTTGGACGACGTGGATGGATTGCCGCTGCTCGACGACGCGGCACCACCATCGTTTGCGGTGCTGGAAGGCCGGCCAGGAGAGGCACGAGCAGGTGAGTCCCCCGTATCGTCGTCAAAGGTGTAGTACTTGGGTGCCTTGCCGCCAGAGAAGGAGCCGTAGGAGCCGTTGCGCGACGAGCGGCCAAAGGAGGAGGTTGAAGCCGAGGCTGCTCTAGGTTGGCTCGTGCCCGATTGGTCGTTGAGGAAGGCCTTGCGTCGCTCCATGGCCTCATTTAGTTGTGTCTTCAGCTCGGTTGTTGAGTTGATGCTCACGGCGCGCTTTAGATCATCAACGGCAGCGGTGAGGTAGCGCGACTTCTGCTCCTGCGAGGAGGCGCTGCTGCCGCCACCCGATCCATGCTCCACCATGTGGAGGTAAATGCGAGCACGCCGCGCAAAGGCCTTCTCATTGGTGGTGTTGTATCGAATGGCGTCGTTCACGTCGCAGAGGGCATCCTTCCACCTGCCAGCCTGCATGCAAACCGCCGCACGGTTGCAGTATGTGGTGGCGAGGAGCGACTTGTTTCGTGGATCAACCTGAAGACAGCGGGTATACGCACCGTAGGCAAGGGCCCAATCCGACCGGCCGTAGGCGGCGTTACCTTCATCACGATGATGGGTGAAACGCTCCACGATCCGTCGCAGCTGAACGAGGCGGCTATCCTCCGTTGAACGGTAGGTGGAGAGCCAGCCCTCGATCTGCTCTACGCTGGTGTTGGTACCCGACGATGCGGTGGGGGAGGACGACGTCCGCTGTGCATGACGGGCAAAGTCTCGCACATTCACCTCGAGTTGGCTGTTTTGCGACTCCAGCGCCTGACGAACGTTGTTAAGAAGCTCCAGGATCAGCTTGGTGGAATCGCAGTCGTGTGCACAATAAAAGAGTGCCTTGGCATGCAGGTACATGGCGTCGGGGAAGTCGGGGAACTCTTCCCGCAGCGCCTTCACCTTCGTCATGGCCTCGTTGGGATCGGTGAAGACGAGAGACTCGAGCTGCTTCACCCTCCACGGGGCACTTGCCGCCCCACTGCCCCCGAAAATGCTGATGAGTTGCGAGGCGGCCTCATAGGCTTCCGTCCACCGCTCCTGCCGCATGTGGCTCCAGTACGACTCCACCAAGTCTGGGGCGGCCTCCTCAGCCAAGATGGCCTTCTTCTCCTTTAGCCACTTCACGGTGCTGCTATTGGTGGTGGTGGCGGGTGAGGAGCTCTCCTCTTCACAAATTTGACGTGCGGCTCGGTAGTACCGCCGGGCTTCGGGCAGTCGGTTGGTGCAGAGTAGGCCCTTCGCCGCCCGCCAGTTGGCCTTGAGGTTGTTGGGCGAGCGCAGCAACACAAACTTCGCATCCAACACCGCAGCGGTGAACTGAAAAGACAAGAGATTGGCCGCCGCCCGGTTGCAGCAGAGGATGTCGTTTAGCGGGTCAAAGCGGAGGCCTTCCGAGTAGACCCGCACTGCCTTGGCGTACTCCTGCCTCTGGAAGAAGTCGTTGCCCTTCTCTCGCAACCGTTGAACCGTTGTGTGGCGGGCGTCGGACTCCGCCCCAGAAGCGGAGGACGACCGCCTCGAGCTTCCCGTGCTCGAGAAGGATGTGCTGCGCGGGAGTGAGCTGAAGGGACGAGCAACGCCTGGGCTGGCAGGCTTCGCAGCGCTATCCTCCGCCGCCGACGATGCCGTGGAGCTCGGTACCGAGCGGCGAGCAAAGAGAGACGGCCGCGGCGCCACATCCTCAGCGCCCTCCTCGGTGGATGGATCGGCAGAATCACTACGACGATGGGTTGGCCGTGGCACCTTTCGTAGGAAGACGTTGAGATGCGACGGGATGCCATCGCTGGATGGGTCGAGACTTCCACCGCTACTTCCCCCGGTGGAGTTGGCGGCGCTGTTGCTGTAGTCGGCAGAGAAGGGCCGCCTGGAATTGTGTCGCGATGGAGCCTGGCTCGCGCCACCGGCCTTGGATGGAGCAGCGGTGGTCGTGGTGGAAGGAGGGGCTGCACTGGCAGGCCGCATCGGCCCACCTTTCTCGTTGGAGGCGTGCGACACAAAGACGGCTGAGGCGGACATGAGGGATGCCAAGTACGCCTTCATACTGAGATCCTCCTCGGCCGACTTGGTGGGTTCCGTGCGGGGTGCCGCCGACGAGGGTCGCACCGACGGGCGCTTCATCATCGTCACTGGTGGGCTCGCAGGGGTTGCAGCTGGGGGAGAGGCTGCAGTATCGGCAGCCGTGGGAGTGGGAGGGGTGGTCCCACTCAATTGCTGTGGCGTGGCATTGCCACTGCTGCTGGAGGTTGTTGTGGTTGTGGTTGTGGTCGACGTGGAAGACTCTGTGGTGAGGCCATCGTTGGCGGTCTGCTGCGTCTTGGGCCCGCGTGGAGGGGGAGGAGGCGGACCGCCACCCGCCGTCGCCGTCGTTGCGTTGTGTGGGGATGTGAGTGGGGTGCCCTCCTCAACCTCCTCCTCCTCTTCCAGGCACTGAGCGACGCGCTTCCTCAGAATATCCACGTCGCGCAGTGTGGCCTCCAACGCCTTCATCCGCTTTGCTTCGCGCGAGGATGGATCGGAGCCAACGGCGTAGTCGCGACCTATGTGCTTGAGGTGGTTCAGAATGCCACGGCGCATGTCTTGCAAATCGGTTTGTTGTTGCTGCAACTGTTGTTTCCGTTCATGTCCGACGTGGTGTGAGGAGGTGGAGTCGGGGGAGTTAGAGTGCCGGCTGCTGCCGCTGTGGCCTGCCTCCTCCAGGGTTTGGTCGCTGAGGCCATTATCCTCGCGACTGTCGGGTGGGGTGCCAACCTCCGTGAAGGTACGGGTATCGAGGCTCCGCACTGCCTTGGCTGCTGCCGTGGGGCTCTCACCCTCCACATGTACGTGCAGAGAATCTGGGTTCTCCGACAGCTTCTGTTGTTGCTGCGCCAGAGAGGCCCGTGAGAGGCCGCCCTCCTCCACGCCGCTGCCCATGATATTGTATAAGTCAGCGGGGAAAGTAGTACTTGGAAGCAAGCACACAACCGGAGTTGTGGGCTAGTGGTTAGTGGTACAGGGAGGTGTGGTGCAGTCGTGGAGGCGGTGTGGGGATCTCGGGGTCGGATGAGATGTGGTGTGTGAGGAAGAAGAAAAAGGCTGAACGAATAAAGGCTAGCAAGCCAATCTACAACGTCGTTGTGGTCCCCTACTACGTCTGTGTGCTACAGGTGTGTGACTGACTTTTTGGTATGGGGATGAGGAAGCCAACCAACGACACGTGGCAAGCGAGCTGGGCTGCAGAGGCAACACGCAGATACCGTACCCGCGGTCCCGTCGGTTTAATGCGGAACGAACAGGCGATTTTGGGGCACAGTGATGCGATACTGCGATTTGTGGATGAGTTTGATGATGCAGCGCAAAGAGAGAAGAAGTGAAGCAGAAGTGAGGATGATGATGAAAGCCAATGAGATGCACCCCACACGTACACACAATATCGGCATCTACATGCAGCACAGGTGGAGACAGTGATTGTCTTCTTCATCATGGAACATTCCTCGGAGCCCATTTCTTTTCGGTGCCACAGAAAGTGAAGCGCACACGAAGGGAGCTCACACATCAACATCATCAACGACCATGACGGCAAAAATACAGTAGGCAGAAAGAGGAGGGCATCACTCCGACCGTGAGATCGGAGGAGGAGCGGGGCCGGGCACAGCTTTTCACGGCCAAATAGAAGAAGGGGAGTGGCGCAGCGAGCACAGCCATCCGTACAATCATCATCATCAGCAAACATATTGAGGTAAATAACAAGACATAAATGGTTGGGAGTGGAAGGATGAGTAGGCGAATGTCAATACCAACAACATCCGCAAAAACGAAAAACACTCTCGGGTTCCGAGTGCCCCCAACATTGGCAGGGAGATTGCGCGCGAACCTCCTTGTTGGGGAATGCCAGACTCACGATTGAGATGCAGGATGGAGAAGGCACGCGTCACTCACTCATTGGCCATCTTTTATTAACACGCGCGCCACGCGCCCATCTTCGCACTCAAGCAACGGACTTCCACAGTTGGCGAGAACAAAAAAAAAAAAAGCCTGACTCATCCAAAACACACACCCACACACTCAGCAGAAATATCGACGGTTTGAACGACCTCCAGCCCCGGGCTTTCCCTGCGCGGGCGGTCGAGGCGGCTGTGGCCCGGCGGGTGGAGATGCCGGGGAGGCGATGGAGAGATCTCCTTCCGAGGCGTTGGAAGCCACGGGCGCCTCACTACTACTCTGTCGCGCTTGTGGTGCGGGCTCCACGGCGGGCCTGGCCGTCGAGGTCGGGTCCGCCTCACCACCTCCACGCTTCTTCGATCTCCGAACGTGGTTGAGGCTATCAATGAGGTTTTCATAGATGGCGATCTCCTCCTCCGGGCGTTCGGACAAGAGTCGCTCCAGCACCACCTCGTACAGGTCGTTCACCGCGTGGGTTTTGGCATAGGCCAGAGCCACCTCCGGTTGGTCAATGGACGGGAGGATCGGTGCCGCGGAGGTCTGTGGGGAGCTCTCACCCAGAGTGCGTCCCTGTGCGCCAACCGCCGACGCAAGGGAGTCCAGCTGATGGCCATAATCTAGCAAAACAAAAGAAGTAGCAAGCCATGGGGCGTGGTGGTCGTGGGCGTTGAGCACACGTACCATGGCGTGTTGGAAGGCTGCCGCAAGGGTAAGTTCATCTGCATCCACGCGCACCACACCAGCGAGCACAGCATAAAAGTCCGCGAAGAAGAGCGAGGCGTCCTCAGCCGACATGGCAGCCGTCTGCTGCACCACGCGGGCCTTTTGAGGGCGGTGGGCAAGCTGCAGCACCGCCGCCGCCGACTTGTTGCCAGCCTCCACAACGAGCAAATCGCCCGCCACGGCCGCAGGTTGCCAGTCGAGCACCACCACAGGCGATGAAGATGCATCGCCCACGGGGTGAGTAGCACTAGCACTAGAAGAGATTGCAGCCGTGGTGGTGGTGGTCGGGGTTGTGGATGATGGACGCACAACGTGGATGACCGCTGCGGATTGCTTGGGCGTAGAGCCCTCCAGCGTACAACACTCAAAGCGCAGCGCGTCTGTGATGTCTGGGCTCAGCCACGTGGGCTGCGACGCCTCGGAGAGAACGATGGAGCGTAGTTGGGCCTTGGGGTTCACGACGGGAGCCTCTGCGGCGAGCTGTACATTCCACAGGCTATCCGACACCACCAGGCACCACTTCTCCAAGCAGAGCTGTGCTCCATCCATGTAGGCTGGGAACCAACGAGCGGGGCTGAGACTCCGCGTCGATCCGACGTGGGGCTGTGAGCAGCTCGAGAGGGGGGTTGATTCCACGACGTAGACGAGATCGCTTGAGCCGGCTGGAGGTAAAATGGCCTCGACGGGCTTGACGAGAGAAGCATAGCTGCGCTGCATCATGGCCGTCCACGCCAACTCATCCTCCGGGGATGAGGCCCCACTACCCCTGACCCGCTCAAGGCATGCAAGAAGCTCCGACTCCGTTGGGGGAAAAATGGACCCCTTTGGCGTCGTGGATGAGCTCCGATCTCCACGACGAGGCAAGCCTTGGGTTGCGTGGATGGCGTTGGCCCCGTTTACGCCACAAATGGCGTAGCAGACGGAGGCGGTGGTGGAGGAAGACGCCGACGGCGCCTCGGGTGCAGCAGTGCAGCAATACCATAGGATTGTGCTGCGCTGTGCGCGGGATGAGTTGAGCAGATCCTGCAGGAGATTCTTTGGTCCGCTTCCCTTAATCCAGCTGACGCAGGCGTCAATGAGTGGGGTGCAGTCGGTTGGGAGATTGCGTAGCGCACCAACCCGTGGCGCGCGGCTCACCAGGGACTCCACGCGTTGACTAGCAAGTCTCGCGCTGTGCTCGAGGAGCTGCACCGCCTCCCAATACAGTTGCCGGCCCAGTGCCGCACGGCAAGCCAAGGCCGCGCACGAATCCACGGCATCACTACCAAAGATGGACTGCTGCTCCACGGTGCTTAGCTCGCGAATGAGGGTCAAGTAGAAGCTCTCCGCGGTGGTGTAGAAGGTGCAGGCGGCGTTGACGAGCCAATGGAAGCCCTTTTCATGATCCACATGATCTAGGTTCGTCTCCAGCTCGTTCATCAGAACAACGCTGACGGACTGCAGATTTGTATGTGCAGAGGTGAGAAGCACACGATTGGTGGCATGACGATGCAGTGCTCGCTGTATCTCCACCTGCGACTGCTGAATCAGCGCACTAAGTTCCGCATGGGCAAGGTCCTCCAGATTGACGGCTTGGGTGGCGGTTATGACGGTTCCAGCCGTTAACGGGGACGCGACGGAGGTGCTCGGTTCCTCCTCACATGCATCGCTCGAGTCTGCTGGGGTACTGCTGCTGCTGCCATCGCTCTCCGTGTCGTCCTCGCTGCCAGTGACGACCTCAATCTGGAAGTTTTGGAGTTCGTCGCCTAGGAGGCCCTCCACGAGCATGTTGAGCTGCACCGCCTCCTCTTGGGAGTCCCACTCCATCGAGCTAGCCTCCTCATCCTCCACCACCGCCCCATCGTCGAAGTTGCCAACGTGCAGCACAAGATTAAGCTCATGGCCACCTACATTCAGGACAAAGTCCGTCTGTTGACCAGCTTGCAGTGAGCCAGTAATCTGTTGGGCGATGTGTGCAAGTGGGTTGATGCTGAGGGTATCATCTGGCACCGATCGATTCAGCATTCTCACGAGCAAGACGGAGTGCCGCATAAACCAGTCAAAAAGAGGAGACGAGATATCAAACACCTGAGCCAAGATGTGCTGCAGCTGTGTGAGGTCGCCATTGACCATGGCGATGATGTGCTGCATTGTTGGGTGTTCGTACATGGCCCAGGGAAAGCTGTGAAGACAGAGCTCATCGTAGGACTCGGCGAGAACCGCGAGCTCCGTTATTCCAGTTGTGGAGTGCGGGTACTGCAGTGGTCCACTGCTCCCCGGGGAGCTGGATGAGGCCACCGGCACTGACGCATTGCCACTCGCACCTGGTGCTTGATGGCCACCAGTGGAGACTGGACCTTCGCTAGGGGGCATGGAAGCCATGGGACCGTTTGCGGAGGAACGTACACTCGTATTGTCGTGTTTAGCAGCTCGCCGACTGATGCTGCATGGAACTCCAGAGAGAATGATGCAGGGCATGGCCGCTGCGCCAGAGGTGGAGGATGGGGAGTTGGTAGAGGACTGCTTTTTGCTCGACTCTGCCGTGGAGCCGTAGTCGGGCCGGGTGGCGGGGCGACTGACGAGCATCTCCAGCTCGGTTGGGGTCAAGGGGCGGGTGAGGTCCTCTGGATTCGTGCACAGATCCACGAGCTTGACCGTTCGCCCCTGGCTCACTGCCTTCACACTCTCCCGATGAAAGTGAAGCTGCTCGGTGGCGGCCCGAAGAAGACGATCGAGGGTGAAGGGGGCATAGAGCACGTGCTCCTTCCCTGCCACCGTCCTCAGCACAATGGCTGACATCTCCACCGGATCCACAGACATCCCGAGTATTTCGTGGATCAGAAAACAAGAAGAATGTCGCGGGCGATTGCTGTGTGGGTGAGTGTAAACGTCGAGTAGTCTACAACGTTCAAAACAATGCTTGTTGGCACTGGGTCCAGTACGTACGCCTGTCGCGCTCTAAAGTGTACACGGAAGGGTGAGTGGATGATGGAAGGAAAAATCTACAACGGCAAGGGAACGAACGACGGCGGCGTGATCCGCTCTGGAACACGTATATCCCCTGTAGAAGTGAGGAAACACAAGAAAAGAAGAACAAAATAAATTGTTTGGGCGGTTCGATGTTGATTGCTTGCTCGTTGAGAGTGGTAGTAGGGTTGCTTGTCTGCTACTCCCTTTGTTTGTGTGCCTGTGTTTATGCGTGTTGGGACGTTTTTTTTCTCAGCTTCAGAGAGGCTGACCTAAGGAGAAAACACAAACTAGCACACAAACGTAATACTGGTTGCTACGCTTCCAGACGACTATCAAAGAACACAAGGATGAGAGAGAAAGAGAGGAGTGGAGCCTGTAGAAGCGCGTGTTAAGGCCACAAGAGGGTACTCGCACTTGCATAGTGTGCAACCAAGAAAAGACTATGGGTGTTTGATCCTGGAGCTGTCTTGAATCCAGATGCACCACGACCCTTCGGTCAGCATGGATTCATGGTGAAGTGGGGTAAGTGGCCCTTTAGGATGTGGCTGCAGGGGGGGGGTTGTATTTGCGCTGAGCACAAAAGTTGGTTGATGCTCACGTTTGCATCCGCTGCTCTGCTCACTGGGGGGGAGAAGGAGCCTCTCCCTTGAGCTCTGCCCATGCGGAGAATAGGAGAACACCCAGATCGATTCATGGAGACCCACAACACGGAGATCCTCTCAAACAAACAAAAGCATCCGTTGGTGCACTTTCATCATTTCTGTTTTGCATTTACTTATTTTTTTTTGCTTTGTGTGATTGCCATCGTTAGACGAACTCCGCTAGCATCCCCCTCCTTCTCTGCGCGCAACGACTCTCACGACTCTCAAAAACTCCACCAAAAAGCCTGCGCGTTGGGAGAGTGGCGGTCTTCGACTTGCGTTGTCTTCTCTTTTGTTGGTGCGATACGCTCATAGAGTGGCCCAATAAACAAAAAAGACGCGGTGTTTTCATTCTTTTTTTTTTGAGGAAAGAATCTACCAACACGCATAACAACCAAATACCCAACAAACAAAAAAAACATCAAAAACAAACCAGTGATGAATGGCAACTGAGGGGCTCCATGACTGCACCTTCTTCAAGGTACACACGCGCACGAACGAAAGCAAAGAACAACATCATTAAAGCAAAAATGAGATGAGTGTGTGCACGAACGCATTGTGCGACGTGAGGGGAAACGGTGGCGCAAAGAGAAAAAAGAATCGAAGAAGAAGAAGAAAACCCACCAAATTGCCAAGAAAAACAAATCAAAAAGGAGGAGGGAGTGTGGAAGGAAAGAAGTGGGCACTGCTTCACCAAAAAAAAAACGAACCAAAGCAAAAGACACTTGCAGACACAATGAAAAACGACAGCAAATCAAAACAACAACAAAAAATCAAGCAAAGACAGGCCTTCTATCACTGAATAGCCGTCGACTCCTCTCACCCCCTCCGCTAACGCTCCTCATGTGTGAAGAGTGAAGGCTGGCGAGTGCGAGCTTTGCTATCCGCCTCCTCACATTGAGAAACAGAGTGCCTCGATACACAGGTATAGGGGCACTCTGTTTGCGTGTGTGGTTTTGATCCACTCAAAAACTTCACGGCGTGTTGGGGGCGACGCCACTCAAGAACACACAGTGGAACACAAAATTTGGGTGAAAAGAAAAAAAGGCGGAGAAAGGAGACTGTTGTTGTGTTGATGCGCAGTATCCTGCCACAACAGCAGAAAACTCAGGCGTTGCGAGCTGGTCTCCTTCCCACACTCACCTCTTCTTTTCTTATTAGAGTACGCAATGACTTCAAATTGCGCTACTTACACAGTCCTCAAAGTTCGCTGCAGTGTCTTTTTTTTGGTGAGGTGTGCGTATTGCAGTCTACATCATTGTGAAGAGTTAGATTGTGTGTGTGTGGGTGTTCCTTTTTTGATGGATTATTATTCCTTAACTGTACTGTGTGTCTGTTGGATTACTCGCCCAGCCAACACTTGGCGAAGTTCCCGGTCGCTACGGAGAACAAAATGGTCGTTTCGCCAATAACGGGTATCACGCTCATCGGCGTCTGAGAACCTCCACACACTGTGCAGAGGTTGAGACCTTCACAGCTCTCCCTCCTACAGCGGATGGAAGATGTTTTCATAAGCCATAAGTTGGTTGTTGTTTGGGCGATAATTTTTTTTCCTTGTTTGTCAGAGGAGCGTGGCTCATGTGCTGGTGCGTTCACAATAAAAAAAAACGTGGCACATTGTTCGTGATGAATAATTTTCCTCTTTGTTTGGTGGAGTAAACACCCAGTAAAGCACGACGACGACAGCCTCAGGAAAGGGAGTCGAGCAAAACCACTCACGTGATGATGAGCGGCGGTAGAAACCAACAAGGGTACGAAAGATGAAAACAGAACAACAACACAAAAGCGAAAAGAGAGTGCAGCAACACATGATAAATGGCTGTCAAAAATCAAGTCCACCGAGAAGAAAGCACAAAAAGCAATCTGGGATTCCCTTTTCTTCTTTGTTGTTTGGCCCTCAAAACCCCCAACAAAACCTCCGAAGAAGAGGGCCCATGACCAATAGCCAAAGCCCGTGTGCCTCTTTTGCTTCAGCTCTTCTCTTCTCCTCTCTTCTGTCTTCACAACCATGCGGAAATTCTAGCTGCCTTCCTGAACTGGATAGCTGCCATACACACAGGCGATCTCACACACACCACCACCCTACATACTGCCAACATGCTTCCATCTTGTGGAGAGAAATGGAGGCTTTGTTTTCACTATTTTTTTCCGTTTGTTGAGGTGGTGTAGCCTGCGGCTGAGTGAGGTAAAGCGCTATAGGCTGAACGTGCACGATAGAAATAGATAGATGGAATCCAAGAAAACATCAGAAGGAAGGAAGGCACCGTCGCAGCGCTTTCGTGCTCTACGGCGTCGTCGAGTGAGAGAGGGGGAGGAGAAACTCAAAAGATGAGATCATTCGCGTATCGATATTTTGAGACTTATCATCGTCTGCAGCTCGTCAAAGAGCAGCGGCTGGGACATGCGGAGGAACTGCAGCGTGGCCGCGCGCACGGTCAAGGACGAATGATGCAGCGGAGGAAGTATCGAAGAGAATGAACAAAAAGAAAAACAACAATCATCAAAAAGCTAAAAGAAAAAAGGAAAGAAAAAAAAAGAAAGATAAAAGTGAAAAAGAAAGGGTTTCCTCCGAAGAGGCAAAAACGAAACAACACAAAACCCGACCACCCACACTAAGAAGTGAAGCAACGAACAACTGCTGTAAAAAAAAAAAGAGAAGGGGGAGAACCCTCGCATCGCCCCATCCACATGTGAGCGTTTGCGGGGAATTTGGTACAAGGGCTCCTGCGGAGTGTGCACATCAGATATGCATTCAGACTTGCCAGATGTTGTCCATCCAGATCCAGGCAGTAACCATGGTGCGCACTTCCCTTTCACTTTCTACCGACTCACATGAACACAAAACGTCGCTCACGTTTTTTTTTCTCAGTTTCTGTTGTTTTTTTTGTTCTCCACCCTCACGGCCTCTGGCACACATGCAACCAAACACCAGCTGCTTATCCAGCACAGCCAAGAAAATGAGGGATTCCCCTTTAGATACACACAACTCAAAGATTATGTTTAGCACAGGGAGATTGTACAAGGAAAAGAATAGCGCAACAAAAAAAGCGGCAGAACGGCTATACATTCAGGCTTGCCAATCCGCATCCCCTAGAAAACGCAGCAGGGGTGGAGAAGCTTTTCTTCTGTGTTCTTCTGGCTATTCTGTGCCAAGTTTCTTGGTCCATCCATCACTGGTGTAGTCTTTCATTCCCCCATGCACAGCGCATTCATCATCATACGCATCATCACTCATGCACTCGCAACACACACTCACTCACAACACACGAAAGAGAGAAAAACACAACAATGTTGCAGTAGGTGCATAGCCAGTGTTTTTCGCGCAGCAACGCGAAAACAAACAACAAATAGGGATGACCTCCTGAGACGCATCGCCTGGGCAGTGCGCGCCATCCAATGAACGGATATTCGCTGGCTCCGTGTCGGTCCCCCCATGAAAGGGCCACAGGCCTGCTGAGCTCCTTACAACTCAAGTATGATTGTTCCACTCCACTTCCCACAAATGGGGAGAATCAGGAGCACACAAGAAGTACAACACACGCCCACATTGTCTCGGAAGAGAAAAAGAGGAGGGGGAACCTTGAGGTGTGTTCTCAGGAGATCAACGCATCGGCGCAAGGGAGAGAGGCGCAAAGAGTTGCATAGGAGCAGGCGCTTCACCCACACACACACACACACAAAAAAGAGAAAATTGGCGATGTCTGGCCAACAGCAGTTGTTCGCTGTGCCTCTACAATCATGGAGGGCAGGCGCACATGTTTACGGCATTAGTAGTAGGGATAATTCTGGAGATCAATCAATGCGTTTCATGCCAACAGCGTTGGTTTTTTTTTGTTCACTTTACGTTGGCGGGGTCACACGCGGACTCATGGTGGAGATTGCGTTGACATGCGCGTGTGCTGTTGTAGTCTGAAAGGGGGGAGTGAGAAAAGGAGCTCTACCATATCCCTCAGTGAATCGCGTGGGGTGCAGCCAATGATTCTGCACCAGCAGAGAAAAGAAACGCTGATCCACTTCGCGTTGTGCATTAGAGGTCTTCCACCCTGCACAGGCATCTTTGCCAAAAGGCAGCTCGATGATGTTGAACGAAACAAGATCTTCATCTCCTCTGTTTGGTAGTGTTGCTGTTTGTTGTTCCTCATCAACGCCGCGTGGTTGGGTTTCTGCGGAGAGGTACGAATAGAGAGTGCAGCCCCTCCATGGAGATGTTTCGTCGAGATGAAGAAAAACAAAGAATAATTTACGTCTGTAGATTTGAGGGAGGGGGGAGGGTGAGGGGGCACACGAGCTGCTGGCCCTCCATCGTATCGTCGTGCTCGTGGTCGTGACCAACGACTCGCGGAGACGCTTTCTGATGATTCTTGGGTATTCAACGATCAACAGCAGCGATGGTCAACGTAACATGAAGATACAAGTAAAAAAGAAAAAGAAAAAAAATCTGAAAGAAGAAAAAATGGCGCACTGCAGGATTGTGACTGATAGGCGGCATACCAGTCCTCAGTCCGGTTCTAGGCTCCCTGCATCTGCTCCATTCTCATCCTTCGCTGCCTTCAGTAGCGGTGTGTTGCTGGGAGCACTCGTGCTTTCCTTCTCCACTCGTTTCTACGGGAAGGAAGATTTTTGGCAAAGCACACGAGGTGTGATGGGTTGTGCGCGAGCACAACAAAGGACTCACCACCGTGGTGCTGTGGAGGTGGTGGCGGAACAGGAGAAGGAAATGCCGCACACAGAAATACACAACCAGCGTTAGGCAACTGCAACAACAACAAAAAGAGCACAAACAAGCAAATAGAAAAGGTGGAAAAAGATAAGAGCAGAGTTTCCAGGGCCAGGGCCCCTCGAGCTGCGAATCTCCCCTCCGCTTTTTATTTTGCACGTTTGCCCCCTCAAAAAACGCCATAGCATCACCGTCCACAGCGAACACAAAGAAGAAAAAGGGCGTTCGCACATGCCACCGTAGCGGGGGAAAGGCCAGCTTTCCTTCTCCTCCTCATGCTTTGCCCCCCTGTCACACCCCATCACACTCACTCTCGTCTCTACTTCGTCTCTCACACCAGTCGCAATAGGGAGGGAGTACAGCAATCAGAGAGTGTTAGCACAAAAACAAAGATATAAAAGAAAGCATTTCACCACACACACAGAGAGAGGAGGGGGTTGCCCCAACATGAAGAAAGAAAAAAGAGAAAAAAGAAAAACGGGGGGAGAAAAAACAACAACTCAAATCAAACAAACAAAAAAGGGGGCACATCCAAGAAAAAAACGCGTGGAAAGAAGGGCAAGAATACATGGAGCACAAAGACCGAATCTTGTGTGCGTCACTGCATCTCGGGATGGACCTCTTCCTGTGGGTTGTGTGACTCTTTGGTGTGCGTGTGTGTGGGAGTGCCAGTTGTGTGCGCAAAGGAGCGGGGCAGAGGGTTAGCAACAAGGGCAGTGACAAGAGAGGAGGCACCTCGATAAAATGGGGGAAGCGAAAACAGGAAAAAAAGAACTTGGGGAAGTCTGAATGCACAACAACTTCGTCTGTGGGGAGTACGGGTGTGTGAAGATAGTGAAATAGGGGGGCGGGGGTAGTTGAGAGGTGGCTAACATTTGGGAGAGAAGCCAGAGATGATGATCTGTGGGTTCCCTACCCCACCACAGGCCAATGAAAATTGGTGGTGGCTCGGCCAACACCCACTGACGCGTGGCGATGGAGCCAAAAAAAAAGCCTCTCTACTCCAACAGCCGTCTTTTCATCGTGCGTGGGAGTAACTCGTTTTTTTTTTTGGGTGTTAACGTGTGTGCAGTTGAAGTCTCTCGTTGGGGGGAGGGGAGGGGGAGAGAGTGACGTGCGATACAGCAATGCTGTCGTTGTTGCCCTGCGTGAAGAGGGGGTGGAGAGAGAGATTGCACGCACGCCCCTCAAAAAGTTGGTGTCGAGGTGGGTGTTGCGTAGTAGGAAGGTGAGGAAGACAGAAGCAACAAAAGCGGTGAGAGACGAAAACAACATCAAGAAAAAGCAAGCAAAGAAAATTTTCGAACGACGACGTGACAAAACAAAAAGAAGGCAGAGTGCTTGAGAGGCATTCACGTGCACAGATCGCCAACGGTAGAAGAAGACGGAAAGTCTTTGTGACGTGAGGGTTCCTCTTCCTCTGCGTGTATCCGTGCTCGCCTCCAACACGTGTGTACAGAAGAACACACAAAGAGAAGAGAAGTACAGGGTGCAGCTGACCAAGGAACTCAGCCAGCAACGGCAATGGGGGGAAAATGGTGCCGAGCCGACAACGCTCGTGCTGTGATGGAATCCTCCACATGCAGTCTGTAGTCTCACGTTGCTGCACTCATTCACTTCGTCGAGACCGCCTTCCTAGACATCTCTTCTTCACAACTCGGTGCCTTTGCGTGGGGTTTGGGAGTAAGATGGCCGAGGGGGTTTCCCCTCTTTTCACACGTCGTTCATTCTGCGCGTTCGTCAGTCGTTCGTGAAGCACCCGAGTGCGTCTGCCGTCTCAGCATACAGATGAGGATGGATGAATCCTCGCCTGCATGTACATGTTGATGCATGAGTTGGCACTGAGGAAGAGACGTGTTGCGCTGGTCGGGCTTAGTAATCGTAGTCGTACAGGTCATGCGTCGACTGGTTAGGGCTGTCGTCGCTGGATGTATCGCTCACCTGGCGGAGGCGCCGGGCCCTAGCCGCCTCCTCAGATGAAGGAAGTACGTGAAGAAAGCGGCAGGCATCACCAAGGCGGCACATCTCCTTCAAGCGAAAGTGCGCACAATGCTGCATGCGCCTCTTGCTTGGGATCGTGGCGCCCATTTCTTGGTCTAGCTGCTTCATGTAGTTGCGCGCGCCTTCCGTGATGAGCACGGAACTACCAGGGTAGTCGTTGTAGGTTTCGATGCTGTTCTGATCGAATACTCGTACCGTCATGCCAGTGGGGAGGCGTGGCGCATCCGCCATGAGCTCGAAGTTGTTCACATGAGTTACGCTGGTGCTGCACTCACGGACGCTCTCCAAGTCCTTGAGGTTGCAGTGGATATCTTTGCAGATTTCGCCGATGTCGCAGACGCCGGATTCCGTCACGTCAGGGCACAAGCGGAACTTGGCCTTGAAGTTGTCTCCGTGTTCGTTGTACATGGCGATGTAGTCCGTACTTCCTCGGGAAACGTGGATGTACTCGGAGGGGATGTTGTAGTAGCGACTAAGCGATGAGCCGTAGCACAGCACACGAAACCCTGGGTTGTACATCAGTGAACCATCTTTGGGCGTTGTGGAGCTGTTGATGGGCAGCCATGAATACTCCAAACCCGCCACATGAACCTTTTCGCAGCCACCTCCATGAATGCAGCCGCGAGGGTGGAGGAAATCCATGCATAAGGGCAGGGTTGACGTGGGAGGATGGCCAGAGGCAAGCTCCTGCTGATTCTGCAGCTGCGGTCGAAGATCCGCCATGGTTGTGTAGATGCGGTTCAGCTTGATGCGCAGCGTCTTCCCCGTGGCGGGGTTCATGAGCTGAAGTGTAGGAGTCTTTTCAGGAACCGCATTGTTGCTGTTGTAGTGGTGCTGCTGGTTGTAGTAGAAGCTGCTGTGCACCTGACGAGGGTACGCGTTGTAGTTGTAGTTGGCGTTGTTGTTGAAGTTTCCACGGCCACCTCGACTGTAATTGCCACTGCCGCCACGCCCTCCCCCCGGAAACGAGAATGAGGTCGCTCGGTTGACGTTGACGTTGTTTCCACCGCCCTGGTACCGCGCGGGTTGTTCCATGTAGGGGTTCCCTTGCGGATGTTGGGCGTAGCCGTACGGCACCATCTGCTGCTGTGGTTGGTGAAGGAAAGGGCCAGGCTGAGGACCTGGCTGCATGTAGGAGTTGGTGCCGTTGCCCTTGTTGGCATTGTGCTGATTTGTGTTCGGGTATGCGGTAAAGTATCCTGTGGATTGCGGAGGTTGAGGTTGGGACTGAGGTTGCGACGGAGCGTATCCGTATTGCGAGGGAAACATTTGCTGTTGCGTCTGGCGGTTGTTGTCGCGCATAATCATTGGAACGTTCGCGTCCGGTGTGAACTCCATGGAGAACATGGCGATGATTGATTAACACAGAGGTTGACCACTACTGTGCAGCAATCGCAAATGGGGAAGAAAACAAACGGTACCCTGGGTTAACAATCAATGCACGTCACGAGTTTGCCTGGTGGGTGATGGTTGTTGTTGTTGTTGTTGCGAAGAGAGAACTTATGTGAGTGGAGTCTCCGCGTTTTGGTGTGGTTGATGCTGTTGTTGTTGTATTTTGTTTTGTTTTTGATGGTGCTCAGTTGGTTTCGATGGTCAAAACTTCCCTGAGTCGTCCAGTCGGTAGAGGAGGTGCTTGAAAAATTCCAGCCGGAATACCTCTGAAGTCGCGATGGCGGTGCAGGTGAAGGGAAGTGAAGCGAGAGAGTGTGGATACAAGCAATAAAAATCCTGTCGTCTTCAAGCTGTTTCTTCTGTTCTTCGTCAACGCTGCTGCCTTGGAATGAAAAGTCAGAACAGTAAATGATCGCAAAATACAAAGAAGGAAATCTAGGTTCAATGCAGTGGGTTGCTAGCTGCGCGGATAGGTGTGTGGTCCCTGTGCGGCTCTCTGGAGTGTGGGTCGCTTACAAACTCAATGACGTACCAAAAACAAAAGAAGACGGTAGTCACGAAATGCCGCCAAAATCGAGCAGCTGTAGCGATGGGACGGAAGAAATGGAAGCAAAGAAAAACGTGGGCAACCAAGTGAGAGCTAACTAGTCAAGCTAATCCAGGACGTTTCAATATACGCTCACACACACACACACACGAACTATACAAACCAATACAAGCCACTGGAGGACAGAAGCTGGGGGGAGACTAACTAATTGTTGGATGTGGTCGCTATATAGTCTGCGAGTAGATATATAGGTGGGTGTGGGTCGGTATATACGCGTAGGGCCAATCAAGGTATCTATATCATGTACATGCATGAGACGAGAGAGAGAGAGACAGAGAGAAGAGTGAGCACGTATTTTTAAGTCACATGTGATACGCATGGGTCCAAGCCAATTCAGTTTCCTGGACGAAACTGATAGGAACGCCACTCAACGAGGACGCCGCCCAACTTTCTGAATGCATCCCGCCGGATCCCACAGAGCTCGGTATTCTTTAAAGGAAAAATGGATCAGTATTCGATGGTATTGCACGAAAGAGAAACAAAACGAACGAACTGAAAGAAGAGAGAAGAAAAAAGTGGAACGCATGATGAATAAAAAGAAGAGAGAAGAACACGTGATGGGCGCCTAGGCATTGAGCGGCGCTTATTCCGCTGTGGAGAATGGGCATGGTTCAACAGCTTTGCCTAGGCGCAGGGGATGATGGACAGCGACGAGTGAGGACCGTGGATTCAACTTGCCGCACATTGGATTGGGAAGGGAATGAGGGGATTGGAGATGTGGAAGGAGACTTTGACCTGCCGATGCAGTTGCTCCCCCAGCACACAGTTCCCTGGATCGCGTAACGGCCACGAAGAATAAGTACAGAGACAAATAAAAATGCGGCCGAAGGTATGAAACGGCCATAGAGCAGCTACGCCGCCTGCTAAAGCATCCTTCTCCCCCGCATCCACATGGCAGCGTCATCGGAGCCGGATCGTCGCCCGCGACTGAGCAGGCTCCCTCCTTGGTTGTTCTCATCTCGATCCGCCGCTCCCGTTGGGGAATCCCAGCAAGACACGTTAAAAAGAAAAAAAGAAAGAAGCGAACAGAAAATCACAAGAAAAAGTGAAAAAAAGAGATCCCAAACGAAAAAGGAAATCTAACCAACAGTGGTATCCACACAAGAGGACAGTGGAGAAAGAGCACTCCACCCAGCCCCCCCAAACCTCACATTCCTCCACCGTGAGGAGGGGGGAAGAGCGTTGTGTGCGTTTTTTGGCGCAAAAAAAAACAAGGGGGCAAGTTGGCGGAACATGCGGGTGGCCAGCGTACACCAATGCAGCGACAACAACCAAGTTGAGGGAGGAAGCCCGAAGGCGTTGTAGGGCCACCGTTCCCCGACATCGCTACGCCACCTCTTTGCTTCATTGGCCGAGGTTGTGAAGAGAGAAGTAACGACGGCAAGTGAGACTCGCCGATGGACAAACAATGACGCTGGCCGTTCATCACTCCACACAGATACAAAACGCACACACGTACGCCTCACCCATCACAAGCAAATCAATACAAGAGGTGCATCTAACGACTTGCTCATGCAAGCGAAATGTGCACCATCGCCCACTTGCACACATACCGGCTCAATCTCTCCACTGTCGAGAAGAGGGATGCGCATCTTTCGGGGGCTTCTTAGGACGTGCGCGCCCCACCTCGTGTGAGTACGGCAATTCAATGCTTATTCGCGTCACTTGCTTATAACCCCACGCAAGGACGCCAGAGGATGGGAGACCATCATACTCTCGATACAAACGCAACTTACGCTCACGAGAGAAGGTTTCGCTGGTTTCCAGACGGCTGGTGCTCCACATCACTCTCACCCGATCACGCACACGCACACACCAATTGAGTGTTCGTTCACGGAGAAGAAAGCGCACGCCGGCCCCGACTAGGCGGGTTCGATCCCATCGTGGACGGGCCGGGCACTCCACAAAGAGAAAACATGAACATAGATGAGGGGTCGCAGCGCAAATCGAGCTGCCTGTGTTCCCTTCATTGCTGCGCAGCATTCACGAGGCGCCACAGGTGAGTCAGTGGGTGGGAAGTTGGTATATCCTCAGCATTGAGGCCACCCACAAAACTACACCACATTTGGCTCCATCCAACAAAAGTGGGTAGATGGAAGCCGAATGCAGAAGTCACAAACAGGCGCAAAGCACAATTCATCGCAAAACAAAAAAAAGAAGGAAACAACAGAAGGAAACAACAACAACGAAAGAGAGAAATGAAGTGGAGATTTCTTGGGTTTTGGGGTTTTATTACATGAGAACGATGCCGCTTTTAGGGTGTCCATCAACTAAGTTTATATATGCGTCACATGACGGCATAACCAAGCTCGGAGCCCAAGAGGAAGGTTGTCGTGTTGCGTATCGCCCGCGTCACCCCCTGGGGGTATAAAGCACTGAGTAAGCACGAGCTGATGGACCCGTCATCGGCATCTTCTCCGCACACACACAGCGGTGCACCAACTTACATATTTTGTTGTGTGTTCAATTTTTTGCCAGCCACTTGCGTCACTCCCGCCAGCGCACGCGAGTATTTGCGTTGCACTAGCGGGAAGAGCAATCTAAGCAAGGACTTCAGCGTACAAATACACCCACTTTTTCACTTTTTCAGCCACGAAAGAAGCCAGCCGGCCGTGAAACTGTGTGGCGAGACGATCCTGTCAGTAGGGCCAATGACGCCCGTCCTTCGGCGCCTTTTCCTTGATGTGGCTAACCACCAACGGGGCAGATTGAATCGCCGTCGCGTCGCGCGCGGGGATGCGAACGTTGGTTGGTGAGATGCGGCCGCTGGATGATCCTGGTGGGAGAACACACGACGCAAGAGGAGACATCCGCCGCGATTGCACAGCGATGGGCGTTGTGACGAAGTCACCTGCACTGCTGGTGTAGGCCACCCCGCTGCTAGGAACCGGCGATACGTTCACCTCGTTTCGGGTGTCTTGCGAGTTGGGACGTGCTGGAGAAGAAATTGTCCCGCTCGCCATGGATCGCATCAGCTCTGCGATTGCCTGTTCCGCCGCGTTGGAGCGGGCTGCCACAGTGTTTTGCGGTTGTGCGGCCGGTGCGTTTTGGATAGGAGTGGAACGAGAAGACCCCGCAGGTATCGGGGAGGTTCGTGTGGAGTCGTCGGGATGGGTGGCGAGGGCTGCGGGCACCACGTGAAGAAAGCGGCAACCGTCACCAAGACGGCACATTCGCTTTTCTCGAAAATGGACGCAGTGTTGCATCTTCATGTTCGGGGTGATGCCGCCACTCTCGTGAAATGCTTGCTCATACTGTGTTGCCCCCGCAGTGCGCAGCACGACGTTTCCAGGGTACTCCTGGAACTCATTGTTCAACTTACAAAATGCTCGTACCGTGACCGCTTCCGGGAGGCATTCATATGGCTGGCCCATCTCCTCGTCCACAATGTGCGTACGGATGCACGGAAAAGGCGTTAGGTCCCCTGTGCAGCAGTGCACATCCTCGCAATCTATTCCCTTATCGCAGTAGCCCTTCTCCTGCATCACAGGGCACAGTCGGCACTTCTCCTTGAAGTTGTCGCCGTTGTCGTTGAAGAGCTCCACATACCGCCGCCCCCCATAGGTTACGTAGAAGTACTCACTAGGAATATCGTACAGCGCATCCATACCCGGCGTGTAACAACGAATGCTAAAGCCTGGTCGAAACATGCCCCCATCGATTTCGGGTTCAATCACTTTCCACAGGTACTGCTTTGGTACGTGCACCAAGGTGCACAAAGGGCCCTGGTCACAGTGTCCATCCAAGAAGGGCAAGCACAAACATGCCCCTTGTGGACTCTTCACCTTGGTGCGCTGTACGCGGCAGAACTTGGTACCCATAACTGTCAAACCCCCTTCTCCGCGCTCTGCCTTCATCAAGCGAATGGTATCCGAACGTTGAAACGACCGAGCGTTGGGCACTTGCTCCGCTATAGAGGGCTTCTCCTCCACGAGTTGATAGTTACCGCTGCCCGACGTCTTGGAACCTACACGTCTCCGTGGCCGACGATTTGGTGAGTTAGTGCGTGAAGCCATGATTGAGAAAGGTAGGATGGTGGTCTGCTGCTGCGCTACGGTGCGGTCGATGGATGTTTTGAATGGGTGTAGAATAGGTCGCAAACAAGATGCCTCTAGATGGATGGATGGATGGTGAGTGGGGAATAGTAGCCGGTGATGTAGATGGAAAGAAAAGACACGCTCGAACGAGAAAACAAAACAAAAAAAGAGGGCGGTGCTACGGTCTGGGGTGGTTGCTGTCTGCGATAGTCAGCCACTTGGAACTAGACTCTTGGCACAGTATTCAAGCCAATGGAGTCTGGGTCGGAGTTGCAGTTGAGGTGAAACGTGATCTCCGCTGCTACGCACTCGGTCCACAAGAAAGGGAAAGGGAGGTACCGGGGTGGAGTTGTTTGAACGTAATGGAACGAGGAAAAGGATTGACGGAAGGGGATAGAAGGGAGAGGGAAGCTGGGGCCTTGAACGAGCCCGCCAACCTTCTCAAGATACCAACACACTCACACAACACACACACACAAACAATCAGGTACGACTTTGGGGTTGGTTGGTACGCAAGAAGAGAAGACCAGCAACCAAGCAAAGCAAAATAGTTGACCTACGCTCTCTTTTGCTCAATATAAGGGGGAAGGGGAGAAGATGGAGGTCTATATACGGATATGGCTAAAACAGAAGAGTGCTTTTTTTTCTTTTCTTTTGGTCGATGAAGACACAACAAATAATGTATTCCTGTAGGCCTTGGGTCTGAGGTTTGAAAAACGACACTACAAAGGAGAAGAGGAAGAGCGGAGAGAAAAGGAGGACACAATGAGCATGAGCCTCGTTGGGCGTAAGAAGCATAGACAGGATTGTGTCCACCAACAACGTCTATACAGAGAATCGGCTCTGTCCCCAGCATCGCTCAGGCCCGCATCTGGTAGGGGGGAAAAGAAGAGCACCATGCATGCGACGAACTCACTTCGCCCTCGCCACATGTAGCCGTCACCGATGATTGTGTCCCATCACTGGCGAAGAGAGAGAGAGTGTGAGATACAAATCTTGAGCGGCACCACCACTTTACAAAACGCCAAGGTCGATGGAGGAGGAAAGATTGTCTACAGAGAAGAGTATCCCCAACCACACACAACACACGAGGAGGGATGCTAAGCGGAGGGGAAGTGGGCTGCTGGGCGAGGGAAAAGGGAGAACAGGGCTGAGCGGATGCCCTAATGCCGTGCCATCGCGCCATCCCCCCTTGTCTCATCATCACCAGCGCCACACGTGCAAACACACACAAAAAAAGAAACAAAAGCTCCACCTGTGCCACCCATCCATATCGAAGCCTCAGCCTCCACAGCCAAGAATCCATGTGTGTGCGTGTGCATGTATGTGTGCGTGTGAGTACGCGTACCTCGATCATCGCTGTGCTGCAGGTATCTTCGAGGAGAAAAAAAAAGTTGGGCGGAGCTCTTGTTACAACGCATCTAAAAAAGTAGTAAAATAGTATCGTAAACAGATAACATAACGTAGGTCGCAGCGGTGCGGAACCCTGACAACATGATGTTGCAGGAAGGTATCACCAAGTTGCTCACCCAGTTAGAAGGTGCAGGCCAGTCTGTGATAAGTGTCCCTCTCCTCCCTTTCCGAGCCCCCCACCCTCTTTCCCCCACCCATGTCCATCCCAGCACAGCCCCACACACATTGGCACCAGCAATTACAAAACGGTGCTCTCTATGGCTGAGGAGGCAGGGAAGAAGGCGGGGAGAGCTGGACAGAAACACAGTGACAGAAGGTGACGATTGGTTCACCTCTGCAAGAACACAAAAGAGTACACTCATGAGTACCTTTATGCCCCGCACATCACTTACAATCGCTTCTTTGGTGCAACGGCACTAACACCAGAAACACGTCGACTTTTATCATCGGTCGTGGATGTCGGCGCGACGGTGCGACTTCCGCTGCTGCGGTACACCACGCGTGGAGCCGAACCTGAGGACACGCTGTGGCTCTCCACCGCCTTCGTGGCGGAGCTCGAGTTGGCGGAGGTTACTGTACGATGGCGTGGTGCTCCCGCGGACAAGGAGGACGACGTCGTGGTCGCCGGCGTTGACGAAGTATGGTGACGAGTGGGAGAAGCGGCGGAGCTGTTCACCTTGGAGGAGCTTCCAGGGGCAGCTCCCGTCGTGGCAGAAGTTTTGCGGAGAAGCACCCGTCGTGCCTTTGCAATCTCTTGGTAAATGCGTTCGCGGTACTCTTGCAAGGTGAAACGTGTGTCATCTGGGAGCGCAACGGTGATGGGTTCTGGGGCAGTCAGTTCATCTTGTGGTCGGTGAAACGCCGCCACGTAGGGATGCTCTAAGGCCTGCTCGGCGGTGATTCGTTCATTGGGGTTGAAGCGCATCAACTTCTGAATGAGATCGAGCGCATCGGGAGAGGCCTTGGGCAAGCGCTCCGCAAACGAAACGGAGGCCCCACGTCGAATATCACCGAGCATCGCATCGGCGAACTGTGAGTTGGTGGCGGCGATGTCGGCAGCGGTAGGCTCGCCCGTGGTACTAATGATGAGCTCCAGCTGGTGGGTTGTGGAGCGCCCGGGGAAGAGTGGCTTCCCGAGGATGAGCTCTCCGAGGATGCACCCTACCGACCACATATCCACGCCCTTGGTATAACGCGTGCTGCCCAAGAGAATCTCTGGCGGGCGGTACCACCGAGTGGCGATGTAGTCCGTCAACATGGGCCGAGCGGCTTGCTCGCTCTCCAGGGCCAAGATGGAGCGGGCCAAGCCGAAGTCCGCCACCTTCATGGTGCAATCGCTGTTGACGAGAAGGTTGCTGGGCTTCATATCACGATGGAGGATTTCGGCCGAGTGGAGATACTTCATGGTTTTTAGCAGTTGGTAAATAATGAACTGCTTATGGATATCCTCTAAGATGTTCGCCCGAATCACAACGTGAAGATCCGTCTCCATGTACTCGAAGGCGAGGTAAATATCCTTGTCGTTGGTCGCACGGTGCACGTGGAGCAACTTGATGATGTTGGGATGGTGCAGCTGATGAAGGAACATAATCTCGCGAAAGGTGCGCTGAGCATCCGTTGCGTTCTGAAAGGCATCAAAAATTTTCTTCAGTGCCACTACCTGGTGAGTACGACGCTCCAGCGCACGCCAGACGATGCCATAGGCCCCTTGCCCTAGCTGCGTCTGCACATCATACTTCCGAAGAATGTGATTTTCGATATCAGTGGACATCTATTGCACAGGATATAAAGCAAGCGGTTCAGAAAAGCAAGGACCTACTCCAATTAAGGATACACAACCGAACTTCGAGGCCCACACAGGAACAACAATACAACCGAGAAGAACAAAGGGAGAGGGGGGGAGAGAGGAAGAAGTTGCCAATAGAGAGGACATGTGTGCCCATGAACACGGGTGCTCATGCTATTCAAACATGATGAAAGTATGCTGTACCACAGTGCTCCGTATGCACCAATGGTAGTATTTTGGATAAACGACATTGTTGATGATGCAGCTGTATGGTGTGCCATCCCACAGGTGAGCGGGGAGAAATAAGTGACTACACATGTGCACGGAGCAACGAAGCTGAAGGTGAATAACATCGCCCATCAGTACTTGGTTTTCATATGCGCATCAATGTGCTCGTCTAGTTCTCGTCGTAGTATGTAGAGTGAGTCAACGGATAGCTCGGGAACGAGAGCCATGATCGCTGTAAGCATGGAGCGTTGCGTTTGAAGCGCCACGCGTGGGGAAACCGCCTCTGCGGGTTTCGCCCCCGCACCTGGAGGAGTGCTCATCTTGGCAGGCACAGGTTTCCGCTTCGGGGTTGCGGCAGAGGAAGTAGGACGGGAGGCTGGCTCGGCCGCTGGAGCTACCGCCTCCGTCCGCTTGGCCTTGGACGGCGCAGCCTCCGCCGCTCCGTTACCTGCCACGGCGGTGGTGCGGCCCAGGATGTCGTCCAAGACACGAGCAGAGAGTCTCTGTGCTGCCGCCTGACGTTCCTCCTGTAGCACCTCCACCTTGTCGAGTTGTCGGAGTGCAGGACAGCAGTAGAGGACGAAGTCACGGTAATACGGGTGCTTCGCGCAGGGGTTCTCAATAAGCCACAGTGTGTGTAACCGCTCCAGGGACCTCAAGCTGGTGACCTCCTTGAGCGAGACAATGTTGTTCTTGCGGAGGTACAGCTCCTGTAAAGTGGAGCAATGAGCGAAGGACTTGAGAGAGGAAATCTTGTTGGCTGCGAGTGCAATCACCTCAACGTGCTTAAGCTTCTTCACGATGCTCACGTCGGTCAGACCCTCACCCCACAAGTTCAGGTGGCGCACCTCGTCGAGGGACTCGACCTTGGTCTTCTCTAAGATGGCCTTCTCGGAGAGGATGAGCTCCATCGGAGGCGGCGGCATCGCGCGACACTGAGTAGGAAAAAAAAAATAGCGCAAGTGCCCCCTGTTGTCTGATCTACTCAAAGGAGAAGAGAATAGGAGAAGGGGGCAATAGTGTGCCATCGGTACACCGTTCATCGTCAAACCCATCAAGCTCATACAGTTCATGTAGTACCGATGCTGTTACACCACATAGCGCATATATCAAGAAGAAGAAGAACACCATGTGTGCGCGGTTATCATATCCGTAGGTCACGATGGCGCAAGACTATGCTCGTATGACGACGCCGCGTCCTCCAAACGCTAAGGCCCGTGCACATCTCAACGGTTCTTCTTCCTTAGTTCTGTGAGCAGCCATGGTGCTCATGGTGCAGGAGTTGGCACATCTTCTGCCGTCGCATCATTTGCCGTTACCGCTTCATTCGGCGTAGGTGGCGCCCTGCGATCACCGTAGACCACCGCCACCTGTCCATGAGGCGGTTGGACATGAATGAAGGGAAAGTAGTAGTACCGATTGCAGGAGGTTTCTAGCTGGGGGTTAAGACGGAGTCTGCCGCTCACACTAATGACGTTCCCCTCCGACACACGCTGCTTCACCTCTTGGCAAAATGCTTCACCAAAGCATCGAATCGTGTGGTGGTCCTTCGTCACCACGCAGTCGCTGGACGAGGTGCTGTCGAGACTTGTCGTGGTGAGGGTGAACTGCGTGACAGCATCTTCAAAGACGTAGCCAGACTGAATGTCGTGTACGACTCCCACCAACGTGACGCTGTTCAGGGAAGGCCCACTAGGGGGATTGGAAGCACACGTCGTACCCTCCGTCGCAGTGGTGGTTGAAGCCGAGGACGAAGATGGCGGCTGGGGCGGGGTGGCGGTTGTGCTGCATCCTCGTCTAGACCAACCGGGGAGACCAAAGCCGCAATAGGCGGATAGGCGAAAGGACCGCAGGGGAACCGCCCGCACTCTGGCAAGACTCTGCATGTCGTTCCTCCTGGGCAAACACTCGTGTGGCCAACTAAGAATTACACAACAAGAAAGAACAAAAAGCACACACATTTGTTGGTTCTTCCGCAGCACGCAACACGTCCGGGGGGGGGGGGGCAACAACAGTGAATAAGCAGAATGCTTGGGGTGGTGCAATTAGTGTTGCCACATCACTCCGATGCGTGGAGCGGAGATTGATGAGGGGCATTCTCCAGGATGTGGCACGAGGCTAAGAGCTCGTCGCGAGGCAGCCACAACATGGGCGTCACCATCACCTCCTCAGATTCTGGAGAGGTTCGCCGCTCCATCTGCAAACGTCCGGAGAGGATCATCGTTGCGCCACAGAACTTTGCCGAAACCCACTTGAAGAACGACTCCTCCACCACGGCGTCGTCAATGGGCTCCGTTAATGTTGCCACCACACACGCACGCATCACCTCCACAGAGATGGGGCAGAGCACCGCCAGTGGGACCAACCCCTTCACCTCTGACTCGTACACATTCAACCACATCCCTAACCGCGGAGGCTTCTCTAGATCAGTACGAACAACCTGAACTGCATCCTCGTTGGAGAGGGAGATATCCGTAGTGCTGAATGACTTGGTGGTGCCATGCAGATGCATCTCCGTAACTACGCCGGCAATGTGGCACACGTTCACTGACATGGGAGCGACACCAACATGCTGATGCCGTGAAGTGTGGGCATCAATGAAGTCGTTCCGTTGCTTCTGAGACAACCTGCACTCTTCACCTTCCACCGGCCGACGTAAGTGGGCAGCCGAGAAGACTGGATTACATGAACGAATGGGACCGCTACTGCTGGCAGCGTTTCCCGGATGGAGATCTGTTCGACGCTGCTCCAGCACCCCGAGTGCATAGGCACGTTGAAGCGCATCATGAAGTGGGATAAGCCTTCGTCCACTGCTCTCCGCAGATGCACGCAGCAAGGATGTCGTGAAACACAGCGACATGGCTCCAGTAGCTTCCCGGAGTACCTGCTTGACTGGCTAGCACACTAAGCAGCAAACAAGAGAAGAGTATCGTTGTGGGTAATGTGGTGTCGAGACCGTCGAACGTCATCATGGCTGGAGAAGTGAGTGTGGAGGTGCAACGCATGAAGCAGGTGGGAGGAATCAGTAGTCCTTCTGCGCATCATGTTCGATACAAAAGACAAGTAGAGCCCAGCGTGATAAAAAGATGGAGCATGACGCCAAAGTCTTCCATGCACTCACGCATTAGCTCCACACGCATCAGATGCTCCATCTTGTTGAGACGATCCATGCGGTCTGCCACCATCGATGCAGGTCGCGATAGAGCACGCAACTGCGATGCTGCATTCTCTGAGCTCGCGTACCTCCACCCACCAGCAGGTTTTGTTGGTCGCGGGTGGGGCTCATTACACGGGCGAGACGGAACACTGTGTGGCCGTTGACGGCCCAAAATTGAGGTTGCCGCGTGCTCCCCATAAATGCGCTGATACACCGCATCGTACTGAGCATGGGCGAGATGTCGCTCTGTGGCAGCGGAGTAGCTCCGCCGAGGGCGTCGAGGCTTCGCTGCCTCCTCCCTCATGTGGCTTCTCTCATGTGAAGCACGATACCTAGCGTGGTAAGCTCGGTTGGTCCGCACCTCACACGCTCTTGTTGTCGCTGTGGTTGATGGCTCCGCACTCCTTCGCTGGTTGCACGGAGCAACACCAACACGGCGTACCCGAGAATCAAATCGACCGACGGATGCTCTCGTCATGGATGAGCTTTCACGACTTCGGCTGCTGCTGCATCCACCAACTTCACCCGAGGATGTCTGCCTCCGCGTGGCAATGGAGGCAGTTGGCTTTGGTGGCTTTGCCAGAGGGGAGCTGCCGAGCTCATCGAAGGCGGATACCTCCATCGACGACGGCTGGGTGAGGTTGCCCACCTCCTCCATCGGCGAACATGGTGATGGAGAGATCAAGCGACGCTTCTGGGCGACGCATCGACGTGCGGAGGCAAAAGCGCCACCCTGAAGAAGAACCAGGGCCGCCGTGGCCGCAAATGACTGCTGCGTTCGATCTCGGTGCATCACTTCCATGACTTCGATACCACTACGACCTTCNCAACCTCCTCCATCATGACATCATCATCCGCAAAGGATGAAACAAGATCACTTGGGCTGGCCATTTATAACACTTTGTACGCTATGTTCGCTGTTTTCCGTAAATCTATCAATCTACTCTAATATTCGTGTCAGTGGTGCCTACCGAGGACGGGAAGAGAGAGAGAGAGAGACGAGATGGAAAAACAGTACGTGCATCGACAGCCCCCCCCCCCGCAGAATCCAGCACACGTGCCTTGAGCTCCATGGGCTAGGATCGTGCATGCAAACAAAAGAAAATACTCAGGGTAAATTCAATGACCCTAGCAGAGTATCATGTTACCAACTAGCGAGGTTACCCTACGCCCACCCGCTACACTAACACCCTCTTCATCTCTGCTCGGCATCGCGTTCGGCCCATCGCGGCCCATCACTGAATAGAAGCGGAAAGCGGACGACGAGCGACTCCGGTAACACCTCACGGAAACTGGTGATCCACAGTCGCTGAAAAAGGACGTTCCCCCCAACTAATAGCAGGAAACCCACAAACTGCACTGGGTTGAAGCGTTCATGGAAGATGGAGGGCATGGCCAAGCACACAGCCCAGACCGAAACATTGCGGAGTGAGCCCAGCATCACCGTGGATGCTGCCGAGAAACGTTTAATGATTGTGATTTGGCATCCATTGTAAATAAAGCCAGCGACGATATAGAGAATGGTTGCAACCAAGCAGGGCGTGCACCGTGCCAACTGATCAAATGTCAAGACTAAATCGTCGTATGGGACGCGTTGCAGCTCTTGGTGCTCCGCCCACGCTGTTACCCATGACGGGCTATGAAGTTCCTTCTGGGTTGTGGTGGTGGTGAGTGATGAAAATGTTTGCAGCCGATTGGTGTCCGCAATGTTATGCGTCCACGACGCGGTGCGCACAAGCTGCAGACCAGACAGCAACATCATGGAGAAGATGATGCCGTAGAAGCCTTCCATTCCCACCATTTGCAGTGGGGGAATGTCATACAACCGCACCAGGCGCTCTTCACACACACCTTGGTACGCATGAAGCACCTGAGCTGACACAACAAGCACATTGCCAAACATCTCTAAGCCTGTGCTACCCGCATGGCTTTCTACTCCGGTGGCGGAGGGCTGCAACAGTGAGCTTAAGCCAACCAATGAAAGGCCGCAGAGGACGAAACCCATTCCCCAGTACTCAACCTTTGAGAAACGTCGTCCCAGCCAGTAGTACGAGATGACCCCAGTCCACACGACCGTTGCGCCGCGAAGCATCTGATACACGGATGCGTAGGTTAGCATCATGCCCACGTTTTGCACCACACTAGCCAGAAAATCAGCTCCTGCTGGAAGCATCCATACGCAGGGGTTACAGGGGAAGGCCAAGTCTTTGCTACATCCCAGCCGCTGTCCTGCCTTCATGCGACGATAGGCGACGAGGCAAAGAAAAATTATCAAGCACACCAACTCCGACATGAACATGAAGAACGCCTGCGAGAAGGGATGCGCAAATGAGTAGTCTACGCACACCTCTCCAGTCATGCTCCCTGCGTCTGGCAGGATGAAGGATGGGCTGGAGTGACAGCTGTTGCGATCAGGGGCACTGAGTCGGTCTGCCCACTTGAGGCTCAACGTCTGCACTGTCCCTGCAGCAATATAGCTGGCTGCAAGGGCTGCAACCGTTGCCACGCCCGACATGAGCTGGGAATGAAAGTAAAGAATACTATGGTGTTGCCGTGTGGCAGCGGCACACAAGGCCGCTTGTGACCAAAACCAGCAGGAATTAGATAGAAAGGAGAGAAAAGGACATAAAGTAGGAGCCACTTACACACGAACACACACATCACATCTCTGTGCAGGCACGCAAATCGCTGCCCGGATCTGCTACTTGTTTTTTTTCTGCGAAGTAGTTGGTAACTCTACCGTCACCAAATCACCCTTTCATCGCATCCCATCACCGTCATTCTCCTGAAGTACAAAAATGGAAACAAAGAAGAAATCAGAGAGAGCGAAGATGCCCCTTGCCACGGCAGCTCGTCACCCATTTGAAGAGAGGAGCAATAAAGGGGTAAAAACAGGTATCGGTTGGCAGTTCATATGACAGATCGCGTCGCACCCCGCATCTCACCACGTCTCGCACCGCAGGTTGGTCCCACACCCGTCGGTGGGAAAACTGTGGAGGGTACAAACAAAGGGCGATCTTAAAGAAAAAGGGAGGAAGCTTGATTGGCGAGATCTCATGTCCCTCGACTTGTCCGGGTGGGTCTTCGCGGCATATCATCATCACCACCATGCCCCCACCCACGCCGGAAGCGACTGACTCACAAATGCCGCGCCGTAGCGTGCCGTCTCCACGTACGATGTGATGTATGGCCACCCACAGCCACTAGATCATTTCAGGCAGCACAGAGTGCAATTCTGTACCATTTGTTTTTTTTTGTGTTTGTTGATGGCACGGGGGGTGGGAGAGCCAGCATTCATCGTACATCGGCATCAGTAAGAGTAAAATAACTGCGTATGTGCGGTTTGGCAAAGCAACAAAAATGCAGCAATGGAGAGTTGTTTGGTTTTGAGTTTTTTTTTTTTCGGAAGAGGTGAGAGTATCTCATCAAGTCAGCCTCGCAGCTGACAAGCTTATGGAGCAATCCAACCAATTCGCACTCGTGAACTCTCTCGTCGAGTGCTGCGAAGGTATTGTTCGTTCGTGAAGAGAGTGAGTGGTGCGTGGATTCACATTGTCGCTGCATCAAATGCAAGCGGGAGAGGAGTGAGGAGGTCACGAGCAGCCTTGTGATGGCGACGGTGATCCTTGCAAGGCCCAAGGCCCCCTTTGACAGGAAAAGCCCGGGTGGCTCGACCTTCGGCAAGGAACATCGCCGCCTGCATTCATTGTCCTCCCAGAAATAGAGGGAGCCAAAACGCGATGGTTGCGTATAACGAATCGTAAAGTTGTTGCAGCAGTGTGTGTGGCATCGGGCCTACAAGAGATCAGGATAAGGTGCTGTGCGAGAAAAGTGCAGATTTACCGTGCATCTACTCCGCATGGTGGTTTTGACCCACCCGACGGGATGACCGGAACAACAGCAAAGAAACAACTGCGTGGAGAGGTTGCTCTTTGGCGCACCGTAAAAGCAGCACAACAGCACTAGTTGCCAGCAACGATCCGTAGTCAGTGCCTGCTGTCTTTTTTTGTTTTTTTTTGTTGTTCGATTCTGATGTACGACAACGACATGGAGTAGCAGCCGACTGAAGTTCGGAAGGCAGGGGAAGCAACTCCCCTTTTACCACTACTCAGCGGCTCAGCGGCTGGAGAGTGCATACGGCGAAGTAGTGCTGCACTCCTCGTTAATAGAAGGAAGGTGCGCCTCAGGCACCGTGGGGAGGGGAGAAAACGACGACAGCAAACATGAAAGCGCCCTCCGTTGTGTACCCACAACGACGGCTGAAAACACAACTTCTTCACTGATGTGCGTCCTAGGATTGGGGAGGACATGGCGGGCAAATCAAGATAGACTGAGAAGAGAGGAGGGGTATCTTCCCTCCACCTCTCTCTGCATGTGGACTTGTGTACATAATCCTCCCTTAATTTATCCATCTCATCTTCTTTTTCACTTCATCACAGAGAACTCACCCTTGTGTATGGGGTGCATCAACGAGTTTGGTGGTACAACAAGAGCATACGGTCACAGGACAGCAAAAGAACCCAAAAGTAGATCCCCTGCGGTTAAACGCGTACATCATCATCTGCTGCTCCCTGATTGCGGCGGCGAAGGGACGTAGATTTTGGCAATTGTTGCTGTTGTCCTTGTTTGAGTTGCCTCTGCTTGTGTGGTGACGGGACCAACAGCAATCGGGGAAGGGGGAGTTGGCAATCCAAACATCGGTGAATACAAAAACGGCAAGAAAAATTGGCACGCAAAAAAAAAAGAGAAGCGGCAAAAAAAAAATTTGACCGTTGGCCACAACGCACATGTGTGGTCGAGTGGAGGAGTCGCCCTACATGCAGTGGACGACCCGCCTGACAAGGTTCTCATCCACTGGTGGGATCAGATTGGGGGTGAGGAGAGAAGGAGTGTAAAGAACAACACTCTGCGCTGTCCAACGGCCTCTAATCCACATGAAGATGACTCTTGGCAATTTGTCTGCAATATCATTGCAGTCCACTCAGGGAGACGACCGCTGCGTGCGTACATTCCGTGATAGGAGTGAGCCAGCAAGTCGTACACTGCGATAGTAATCGCTCTGAACGCACGTAGCGGGGAGGTCACGTGGGGGTACACCGCGGATGCACTCTCGCAGCGACTTTGCACGGGGGGCGCGAGTGCGGCAGAGACCTCCACGGACCACGCTGGACACACAGGCATGCCGCGCCTCAAGCCAGGTGAGACACATGGGAGAGTACAACTGCGCGGTAGATGCTTCCTGGGTGTCATTCTCCCACGTATCCACCAAGCACCGCAAACGGGCGGGCCCATTCGTCTGTGGCCCATGAGGGCAGAGCTGAGCCATCTCCGCCTGGCATGCTTGTTGCAGGGAAACCACAGGAACCTCGTAGGCTGGTTTTGACCGGTTCCGGCCCTCGCTTGTGTTGCGAGCTTCTGTCACGCTTCCCCAGCATACGAAGCACAGCAAGATGGCAAGAACCAGGGTCAAGGTTGTCGAGTGCGGCGGCATGGACAAGTGTGTTCAGAGAGGTGGTCGATGATCGTCGTCGAGCTGTCCACGTGGGGCACACACGTCAATACCAGTGGCCTCACTCAGGGAAGAACACAGAAGTCAAGCACGTTCACGCAGCAATAACGAGGAAAACAAAATGGAATCCGCTAGCTGTGTTGGATAGACCAACTGACACGGTGGAGAAGTTGGCTATGTGTACGTGTGATTTCGGAATGAGCCGATAGTGACCGATCCACTTCCGCCGGCGATAGTGTTCCGATACGATCTAGTATCGAGAGTGCGATATGCAGTATCGTAAACGGTCTATCCCAGCAATTCCAAAAAGAAAAAAAAGCCTGGTGCCCTGACGGCGTGTGCAGTACTTCGGTTAGTTGGTTGGTTGTTGTTGTTGTTGTTTTGCAGAACAAGACGGGGATGGCTGGGGTGGTCAATGGAGTGGACCAGTTACCCCTGTGTTCTGTAGATGTAGAAATCCCTTATATAGATATATCACGGTATATATCAAGGGAGGAGAGAAGTCAAGCCAGCAAACAACAAATTCTTTTTTTTTTGGTTTTTGTTGTGTGAAAGTATGTGTGAAATGTCCTTCGTAAAATCACACTAAGACACGATGTCCTAGCGCGGCTTGGTGTCCGTCCACACAACGGCGGTTGTGAGAACAACACAGTTGATGGGGATGCCCTAGGAAGACCGTGTTCACACTTGGGGAGAGGTATCAGAATCACGCTGAAACAGGTAGGTTACCCAGTCAGACAGCAATATGTTGTGCTTGTGAGCAAGGTTCCCTGTGCACAGGTAAACGAATTTGTGCGGCGTGAGAGGCTCTGAAGCTCCCTGTGGTCTCGACGAGTACACAGTTTTCTTGCTCTCTTCTCTCTCTCTTTCACCTTCCTTGGACGTGTCAGGAAGACGAGCAATCAAAACACAAACGAAGAAAATAGTATAGCAAAAGAAAAAAACAGGAACTGAGGTATTGCAATCTACACGATGGATAACGGCTTCAAGAGTGAGAGAAACAATGAACAGAGATGGATGTTGGCAGAGTGACAAGATGGAACAGCAGTGTGGACTAAGCTCTTCGAGAGCAAAAGCCAGCATGTTTGTTTGCGAACCACGTGCTCGGCGTTCAAGATTCATGAGAAGTGGTCTATGATTGGGCATCTATGTTGCGCATGAGTGAGCCACTACAGCTCCATGACCGAAGATAAATGGAGCATGTGGGTATAGATGGGTGCGCGCGGAGGAGGGAGAGAGCTGTTTCCGAACTGTAGCGTTTTCTGATTTGCTGACCTAGTGGGGCGGGAGCGGTCGGTAAGGACATCCTGCTCAAACACAATTGGCACACAGTGCTCCTCTGCTAGCTGCAGTACGGGTCCCCATGACTGTCGCACAAATCGATCTTCAAATACAAAAAAGCGATGTAGGTGGTTGCGTAGCCACACCTTTGTGGCCGGGTCACTGGGGTACCCACTACCCAGCACCTCTCCTGCTACTCCCATTGCATGAACCGCATCGTCACGTGTAACTTTGGCCACAATCGATGCAGCAGAAACTATGGGAAATTTGCTGTCCGCCTTTTTGCTTACAGTTACACGAAGATGAGGAAACCTCCCAGCGAGTCGTGCTTGATACGTCTCAGGAGGTCCCACAGTGTCCACGTACACAGCGCACAACTTACCTGCACCAGCCAACGTTGCCTGAGAAATCAGCTGCATCGCGGCATCGTGGCTGAGGGTGTTGAGATTCCTCCCACCTCGGCCCAGCATGGCGGAAGATATTTCATCAGGGGAAATTACGGTCGTGAAGAACTGAAGCGTTTTGAGCTTCTTCATTTGCTCATTTGCCGTTATGCGGTGTTGTTCGTCTAAGCACTTGCTGTCTGCCACGTGGCAGTCATCAACCAGTTGATAATGCTCTGCCAGTGAAACCATGGCAGCTGTGTACACCATCGGTCCAAGCACTGGCCCTCGCCCAGCCTCATCAATTCCCAGTACCATGTAGCTATCATCCACGCCGAGAGTTTCCATCAGCTCGTCTGCATCGAACTCAATCGTGCTCGACCTCACCCGTTTCGCCCCACTCAGAGAAGCAGAAAGTCTGGCCTTTGCAGCTGCATCTCCAGCGGGAGAAGGAGATGGGCTTGATGGCAACACTTCCCGTTTCGTCGACAAGAAGGCGTCCATCACTAGAGAAGAAGTGTTGTCTACTAGCTGAAAGAAAGAGGTATTGATCTCCACGCACCTCAACACTAGCATCAATGAAAATCAAGAAAATAATGGGAAGGTGTAGAAGTGAACGCACGCAAACTTGGACCAAACAACACTAACTTGAAACTGCAAGGGGGGGAATACAGCAAACGCGTGTCTCTTTGCTCTGTGACCACATCATGTGAAGCTAAAGCGTACCTGATTGGTGACCATACTTCATCCGACTCTTGGCATGAGGTCTGGACTGCTTCAGCCCCGTGATTCCACCTGTCCTGCGATTGACACTAAGAAAGCGGTAGAACATGTTGGGCAGAATCGTTTCACACCGAACCGCTCGATATGAGAACAAGAGGGAAATGGCAATGCCAATGACAAACACCGATTCTGCCGCACGGTCCGTCTCCAGCTTGATTGCACTCTCTTCGGGATTTGCTGGGTTGTAGTAAATGACGAGCTCTGTGCCAGCTCCGAGGAGGGTAGGGTTCGACAACGCCTCTTCACGGTGCATTCCACCGCTACGGCAGCGATCTCCTATATACTCCTTTCCATCTGCCTCAAAGCGGTACTGTAGGTAGCTGGACCCACCCCGCTTCAACACAATTTTATGGTCAAAAATTGTTCCGACCGCGGGCTTCCAGGTGGAGCTGCGGAGGTATCGGTCCTCCGCCTCCGCAATCCAAGCGATTTGAGCTGCAGCAAAGTACGCATAGAAGGCGCTAAATGCCACTCGAAAAGGACTCAAGTACCAGGGCATGGCTTCTTATCCTTCGCAGCAGTGTGTTGCTTAACCTTCTTGCTGTGGAAGATGCCCGTCTAGCTAGCACACAAATAGATGTACAACAAAAAAGAATTATTGGATCAATTTTGGAACAAGAATCCACCATTTTCAGTCAGTGGCATCGGGTAGAATGCGGAGAGAACTTCATCTTCCTACTTAGATACTACGACAGGGCAGTAGCATAGCGGCTACTACTTAGTTCGCCACGGTGTTGCCGTAGTCCTTCGAGAAGGCGGGCACCTTGTTCGTAGGCACCATCACGCCAGTAGAGTCGGCCTGGACGCCCTGATAGTTGGGGTTAGAAAAGCGGACGTACTTCGCGCGGTTCTTCGGTGCCGTGGCCGTGTGGAGTGTCTCGGTGCAGACGTTCAGGTACTGCAGGTAAGTGATGCCCTGGTCGCGCCAGCTGCTGCACTTGACCAAAGAACGACGGAACATGACTCAACAATCGAAAATGCTAGTTTAGAGGAGGGGAATCCTTCACCTATATATGGAGCAAGGCAACAAAAAAACGGGGGTAGGAGTGTGGCAACTTGTCAGCGGAAGTTGTCCATCTGAGCACACAGGAGCAGAGTTGTCAAAGCCCATTATACAACAGACATATTGCGATCGCAAATACACAGCCAATGGCTACGCAGATAGTTTCAAAGGTGGGTTAGCTCAATTTCCATCAATCATTCCGCACATAGTTCAGCCAGTTCGCACCGTTGGTATCACCACTAGACGCAGACAGCTCTGCATCGTATTTGGACCGGAGGATATCATCGGTCAGCACCTCATTAGCCTTGGTGATAACTTTGAAGAGCTCCTGCTCTTCGGCTGTCTGTTCCCGACCCACGCGATCTGGATGCAGTTCAAGTGCCTTCTTTTTGTAGCTTCGTCGAATTTCCTCGGTGGAAGCGGTGGAAGAAACACCCAGGACATCGTAGTAGTTCATCAGCGCCAATAGCCTGGCACGCACCTTGTTGTCATCGGTGTTGCGAGTGAGATGAGCTAGGCTTTCCGCATTGTCAAATCGTCCCGAACCACCACCACCGCCACCGGCCCCGCGGCGGCATTGACGGTCGAAGGCATCCAAGAAGGTGTCGGCGTTCTGGTGCTTCTGGCGTGCTGCTGGTCTTGACAGGTCCAGTAAATTTGATTCATGATCAGTGTTACCATCAACGTAGAGCACCGCTCCCCCAGTATTTCCACCGCTGGCGGTTGATAAAGGTGGTGGACTATTGGAGAAGAGCATGTCCAGTGGATCGTTGGCCATGTGAGTGGATGCTGTCGGATTCAGGGGAGGAGGAGCCGGTGGGGGCGAGACGATCGCTGCACTGGCGAAGTCGCCAAATAGGTCATCGAGCGATACGCCCGCGTTCTGTTTTGGTGGGGCTTGCTTGGTAGCCGCCGCCACTGGAGCTGGTGGCGCTCTTGGCGGAGGAACTACATCATCTTCATCAATATCCGACAGCGTCATGGGTCAGGTTAAGGAGGTCGGCAGAACTCCACTCCGTCGGACGTGAAGGAAACAGCTAAACAAATCACGATAGTAATGGACAAGGAGGAGAAGCACAGAAGTAGGGTAGCAAGCCACTGGAGGATGAATAAGTGTGAAGCCACCGTCCTCAGTCACCCAGTCTCGCAGAGAGGGGTGAAGGATAGCATGAGTAATAGTCAAACGTGGAAAACACAAATGATGAATGAAAGGAAGGAGCTCATCTTTGGCGGTTCATTCCGAGGCACTCCGAAGGGAATGGCCCCAGAATAACCCGCCAATGAAGATAGGCATCAGCCTTAGTTCTTGCCCTCCGCAGTGAAGGTGACGTGGCACTTGCCGCAGTACTCGCGGTCCTTGTGCTTGGCGAGGAAGATGCCGGTGCCGCAGTTGGGGTGGGGGCACTCCTTGCGGGTGCGCTCAACCTTGAAGCTGCCATCGTCGTTCTCCGTCACCTTGAAGTACTTGAGAGCACGCATCTTCTCAAGCTTGTGGCGGTGAGCGTTCTTCTTCGGCTTGGTGAAGATGCGCTTCTTCTTCTTCTTGCCCTTACCACCCTCGATGGGGACCACCACCTGAAGGGTGGACTCGTTGCTGAGCGTGGGGTAGGCAGCAAGCTCGGCGCCATCGGCGAGGCACATGCCGGCGAAGAAGAGGTCGCCAGACTCCACGTTAGCCTTGGCCTTGAGGCTGGCCACGGTCTCCTCAGCGGAGACGCGGACGGCCACGGTCTTGCCTCCAGCGGTCTTGACGAAGATCTGCATTCCTTTCTATCTACGTAGCAAAAGAAAAGAGGGAGAGTAAATGTGATCATCGTTGAAGAAAGAAGCGCCAATGCAGCACGTGATCCCCCTCCCCCTGATGGAGGAAGCCTGAGACTACCTAAACCCATAACGCTGGTAGAAGTCAACCAATGGGCGCCAGCTCTGATGAGAACAACAGAACAAAAGAAAAGTTCAAGCGCGCCGCACGCGCAAAAACAACCAACGGCGATAGCGTCGACCATTCAGGTCACAGGTACGCTATCACCTCCCTGCACTCGCACAACGTAGCCATGTTTTCCTGATCCTCTTGCATGCCCTCTTACAGGCATGAGAAGCGCAGCAGTCGACGGCACCTGGCTTAAGAAGAACTGAGCCGTAGTACCGGCTCACCCGAGCAGGCTAATAAGAGGAATGGATGGTGACCTACACTTCGCGGTCATCGAACACAGGCACGATGCGGAGTTGCGGCTCACCGTAGACACTGGCCTAGCGAATTGCTACGCCATGACCCCCTCTTCAGCAGAGGGCCAGATTAATGCTCGCAGTGGTTGTGCAAAGGCACTCTCTACGAGGTCCGCCTGAACTCGTCGCCCAACTTCATGAAGGGACATGTGAAAAAACTGTCGTCACACTACTTCTTCGGCACAGGAGGTGACGTTGTGGCTTCCACAAAAGGATTCTCCGAAACATTGTACAAGTCGGATGGCAGCCCACGTCTCTCGAGCTCCTTCCGCAACGCAGCGACAACTGCTGCGGAATAGTCAGCCTCATTGAGCCATACCTCCACTCGGATGGTTCCGGAGTGCTCCTTAGATGGGCGAGCCGCTATCCGAACCACATCACACACCGCCACTCCATCGCATGCCTCGGCATTCACAGACTCACCAAGCACTGCAGCGATGATGGTGTCCAGGCCCGATTCCGTCGCGGGTGACTTGAGCAGGTTGACTATGACTCTTGATCCACGAGGAAAGGCTTCGTAGTTTGCATCTAGCCCATCTCGGGAAAAGATAAGGACGGAACCGGTACCCAACTGCTGCACACGAGGCATCGAATTGATTGTGGACCACACTTCCTCGACGGAGGTTACCCAATCAAGAAGCTGGAGACGACTCTGAGCCGCCAGCTTCCAATCCCCATTGTACTCGGCAGTGACCATAGCAGACGTGAGGAGCGGGAGATAGCTCACCATCCACTTACTTCGAAGAGCATGGGTTACTGTATTGATCACGCATGGCTGGATTGGAGTATTGGCGGCGCTGGTGCTGGTGCTCATTGCCGATGTAATGCACACAGTCAAGAGGCAAGGGAGAAGAAAGGTAGAGATTTTATGGTTGCTGTTGTAGTTGCCTGATGGGCACGTTACTGAAGACGGGTCTATCGGCCTCTTCCTTCGAGCTGTCGAAAGCAAATGCTCCAAATCAGCAGTCAATGGCAGGAGTGCAGGAGCTCTAACTAGAGGAAACTAGATGATGGCTGAGGGCAGGGGTTTCTCTTGTCATTGAAGTAGGCAAAAAGGAGAAACAGGAAGGGCACTTCAGAAACAATTTTTAACTCTTGCGTAATGCACAAACACTCACACAGACACACCACTCCCAATCCTGTGCAGTATTGTCGAATGAATGCGATGGGCTGTACTGAACCAAAAACGAACGAGAAATTTCGACCCACCTCCCTTTGTGATGGTACATGAGGCACTGCTCACAAATGGTGCACGAACAGGTTTCAGCGCGCCACCAGTAGAAAAGTGTATAGTGGGGGGTCAGTACCCACACATCAAGAGCACGTGCAAGATGCAAAAGATGATGCGAGACCCTGACACACAATAAGTGCTGGCACCTGCAAGAAAGAGGGTAGATGATGTATCGAGGCTAGGTGGACAAGTTTTCTAGTTCAGATATTTGACGAAAGTGGCGTTTCATCGTCACTTGGGGGGACCGATGCACACAAACAACAAAAACAGCAAGATGTCCTCTGATGTCCAACACTCATTCATTTTCGAGTGCCCTCGCTCGCATGCACTTGCACCAATCCCCAGAGAAGCAAGCATCAGCGTTGGTGTGGTTTGCAAATTCCTCGCGATGAGCAAACACGAGTACGTGAGTAATGTACACTCACCAACGCGTGGAATAGGTGGAGCTAGTCTGAGAATGAGGGTAAACGACAAGTGACTGGGAGAGCTTCCGTCCCTAGGACAAGCAGTTACTGGACGCACAAAATAATGGCACCCTGCAAGCGGCGTCACCGCAATTGAAGGTGATGTCGCGAAACGAAAGGAGTAAAAAAAAAAAAAGGACAATATCAGCACGACAAAACCACTGTAGACAGAAAACCGAAAGCGCACGAGTATTCATCACCATTGCGGAACAGGTGGAAAGACTGGCCGCACAACTGGAAGAGGTCAGTTCCGAGCCGGCCTTGCGCAAGAATGAAAAACGGGAACACCCAGAAAAGTTGTTTGTATCTCATGGAATCAACAGTGACCACCTGTTGTTTACCCGAGGGAGTGAAAAGAGAGGTTTGGAGTATTATGAATATGGAATTTGTACTGTTTGACCTCTCAAGAACCGTTGCCACACCAAGAGAGAAGAATGATGCGCAATCAGGTCCCTCAGCGCAGGATTATAGAACTTCTTCAATCCCAGGTGCTGGACACAAGAGAACGCGTGGAGCAGATTGCTGACCAAGCAAAAGCTAAGGTGGGTGCCTCCGAACAAGGAAGTCAAATAAGACACACACCCTACCAGAAAAGAGATGAGAACCCTACACCTCCGTTCATACTACCGCGCTCAGTGGCACTTTCTTGGCGTAGAACATAAAAAACTTTTGGGGGAGGAGCAGTCACAGGGACTGGGTTACCTTTTCAGGCATTACTGTTGGACCACCTCAATGGTGTCAGCCAGCTGCTGTGTCCGTAAGGACGCATGAGATGGAGACCCAGCTGCTGTTGGCGAAGGAGTCATGGACATCGACTGCATCGACGTATCGCATTCACCCTTCGATCCGCTATCATCATCCAGAGCACCATTGGCATCGCCCATCTCAATTGGGCTGCCTCCGGCCGAAGCTTGCTCCTGCAACTCCTCCAGGTGGGAATTCTGCCGCACTTCCGGTAGCGGGCCTTGATATGCCTTTGCGGGGTCCATGGAGCCCAAGCGACTTCCATTAGTCTCACGCCACGCCGTACTAGGGCCACCACAGAAGTCAGGAATGTCCTCCTCGCGCATGTGCTCACGCAGAACCTCTGCGGCCTTCTTTGGAGCAACGAAGTGAATCTTTTTGTTCGTACGTTCATCCAGAAATATCTTAACCAGCCTCCAGGCAAAGCGGAAGAAGGCTGGGCAGTTCACGATAAACACCTTGCCCACATTTTCTGGGTAATTGTCCTGCTCAACAGATGCTAAGGTCTGAGCAAAGCTGATCATAGGGCGAGTCATTGCGTTGACGTTCAGAAGATCCACAATGATGCATACGCGCTTGCTTTCCACATAATTGGTTGCCCGGAGACGGTTCATGCCCATTTCAACACCGCATGCATGCCAGCGAGCGATCACAGGGAGGGTGTACTTCTTTACGAAGTCTGAGGGATGACAGTGTCCTCCGTTACTTGGTCGCTCGCAATAGATCAGATTACCCTCATAGTCAGTGGCGCCACTGTATCCACAGGGGTAGTCTTCCGCAATTTCCGGCAGGAAGTACTCATCACTGGAGGGTTGAAAACTCTCTCGCCAGTCAAGATGCTTTTCCAGCATCTCCTTCACCTTTTCCATGTTGAATTTCCGCGCAATACAGAACTTCACCAGTTCAAAGTCATGCCAACTCTTCACGCGATCACCAAATTGAGCACGTAACTCCGCCACGCAAACACCATTGCGCTCCTCAATAAAATCATGCGCCCGGCACAGCATTCCGCGCTGAGCATCGCACTCGAAATAGGTCTTCCCTTTGAATGTTCCATTGCACCTAAGAGGGTTGGTGTGCTTCTCATCGTACTCGATACCAAAGTAGTGGCCGATCTCGCGATTGGGGGCCAAATCCTTCTTATCGATTTTCCCCATCCAACGAATCACTCCGGTACTTCCCCAGTAATCCTGGACGCGCATGCCCACCTTTGCCTTTTCATACTTGAGTTCCACAGCAGCCATTATTGCACTTGGTACTCAGTATATGGATTGAATGAAACGGAATCGAATGGGATGAGAAGCTCAGTTGGGCCTTCTGGAGCAAATGAGAAGCAATAGACTTGGTTGAGATCAGAGCGCAATGCCTACTAAACACCACAGCAAGAAAAAGTGAAAGGACAGATAAGAAACACATGAATGAGTGTTGCTAGCAATCGCTATCCCTCAAGCCACTAGTCACCCTTTGGACACAGCCACTCACAATTACTAAATGTGTGAAAATTACCTTTGAGCGCCACCGCACACTGTCACACAGGAAGAAACGCTCTGCCAAGCGCTTCGCCCTCTCATACAAGGTCAGCTTAGACCTCCGTGACATAGGAAAAGGAATGCTAGGACTGTGGAAATGCTAGTCATGAGGCACATGTGGCATCCTCCTTCTGATTCCCTCCATGCGAGTTACGGAAGCTGATAAGCTGTTCGTCCCAGATCCTTGTTGCGCTCGTCCATACGCATTTGAGCTTTGTACGATTGCATGGGACGGTATTCTTTGAACTGCATACTGAAATCACCTTGGCCCTTGGTGAGGCGTCGCAGATCTGAAATAAATCCAAACATCGTGTCTAACGCGGTTTCACCGCGAATGACAGCATCAGGGCCATCAACAATTGTCTCAGTCACAATGCCTTCACGTTTTGCAAACTCTGCAGACACATCTGTCATTGCACCAGAGGGAACTGTCATCTCCACTTCCATGTATGGCTCCACCAAAGTGGGCTTCATTTTTGGCAGCAGCGTCTCCCACAGCTCCTGTGTCGCGTTTTTGAATGCCTGATCGTTGGAATCTACCTCGTGCATCGCACCACCATTGAGATGAAAGTGAACTCCCCACACGGGAGCGTGCATGAGCTCTCCCTTAACGAAGATCTTTCGCTCCAGCTGCTTAATGACGGACTTCTGTAGGGATTCACGGATGTCGCCGTTGGAGCACTTGTTGGTAGCCTTGTTCTTTGATCCCTTCTCCACAGACATGTCAATGGGCAGTGGCTCAATGTAGCCTTTCAAGTGCGCCCACTGTCCCGCACCGCCACTTTGCCGCTTGAAGACAAAGTCAAATTCTTGGCGTTCAGTAATAATTTCCCGATAGTTCACGGTAGGCTTACCCAGCTCAACCTGCAAGTCATACTCACGCCGCAGTCGCTCCATGTAAATGTCCAGGTGTAGCTCACCCATGCCTTCCACGATGTCCTCATCGGTCTCAGCATTCCGATAGAAGATGAATGTGGGATCTTCACGCATGAAAGCAGCCATGCGCTCACGGACCTTCGACACCTGTCTGTCGTCCTTGACCTTGACGGAGGCGGATATCACTCGTGGAGGAACGTACATATCTTCACAGGAGAAAAGCTGTGCTGCAGATTGTGGGCCAGCCTTCATCAACGTGTCTCCAGAGCTTGCTTCAATTTCTCCCTGAATGGCGCAAATGTCCCCTGCCCGGACCTCATCAACAACTTCCGCACTATCCGCGTGCATCCGCACAAGCTTCGGGGGAAGAAAGTTCTTGTTGGTACGGACATTCATCAAGTGCTCCTTCCGCATCTTGCCTTGGTATACACGGACGTAATTTGATAGTCCGGATTTTTGGGTTTCCTCAAGCTTGAAGACAAGAGCTACAAGCGGCTTCTCATCATCAGTTATGAGGTCAACTTCCTTCTCCTTAACATTATGGGTTAGCCCCTCTTCGTCTTTCACCCGCTTCATGTGAAACCCTTTGTTCGCGCGCTCCAATGGTGAGGGAAGGTACCGCTCCACCGCATCAAGCATAAGTTGTACTCCTTTATTGCGGTAGGCACTGCCAACAAGCACCGGTACGAACTTGTTTGCGATTGTGGCACTGCGAATGGACGAATGGATCTGCTCGATGGTGGGTTCTTGATCGTTAAGGAAGATTTCCTCCATCGATTCATCACACTCAGCCAAACGTGAAATCAGTTCTTTGCGGGCTGTCTCCATTTCCTCCTTCATATAATCGGGTACCTCCTCAAAACGGATGGTTTCACCATAAGGACCATCAAAGTAAACAGCCCGACGCTCAATGACATCGACGACGCCCTCGAAATCTTGCGCAGTTCCCATGTTCAGCTGAATAAATGAAGCATTTATACCAAGTCGCTCCCTTGCCTGCTTCAACGCTCGCTGCGGGTTTGCGTTATCACGGTCCAACTTATTGATGAAGCAAATGCGCGGAACGCCGTAGCGCTTCATTTGACGGTCAACGGTAAGAGTCTGGCTTTGAACACCTCCAACGGCGCACATCAAGAGGATAGCTCCGTCCAATACACGCAGGGCACGCTCTACCTCAATTGTGAAGTCAACGTGACCCGGAGTGTCAATAATGTTAATTGTGGTATCTTTCCACTTGCATTGGGTTGCAGCGGAGCGAATCGTGATGCCGCGTTCCTTTTCTAGCTCCATTGAGTCCATAGTCGCGCCGACCTCAGTACCACCCTTGACTTCATGAATCTTTCCAATGCGCCCGCTATAAAACAGAATACGCTCACTGACAGTGGTTTTTCCAGAGTCAATGTGAGCACTGATACCAATGTTTCGCACATGCTTCACCTTGTCCATAAATGACGCAGTTGCAAATAAGGGGGCGGTGCATCTGTACGTACGAAGAAAGCGATTGGCGAGCATCGCGTGTGCACCGGCTAATACTGTGAAATGGAGTCTAGACTAATCGAATAGCCAAGGAAAATTGTAGCGGCAAAAGAAAATATATATCGACAATTTGATTGAGGTGAATGTCAGCCATTCCGGACGAAGAGATAAAACTGTCGACTGAGCAAGTGTGGGTATGCTAATGTACATACAAGGAGAGAGAACAAAGTCTAGCACACCGTCATGCTCAATGCTTACGGATCAGGACTCGGTTCCTGAGATTGCTTGAGTTGCTCCTTCAACTCAACGTACTGCTCACGTAATTGAGCAAGCTCATCTGCTACATCGTTGTTTCCAGGCTCTTCATCATTTTCATTCTTCTCCTCATCTTCAATTTCAGCCTCAAGTTTTGCAATGAGTTCATCCCGCTTGTCATTGTCCTCTCGCAGCTGCCTCATTTCGAACTCGTAGTCACCATGTTCAGATGCGTTGAGTTCATCGAGCTCATCCTGCAGTTTTGCTTCCTGGCGAGTTAAGCGACTCGTCTCTTTCATTAGCTTATCCCGTCGTTCGCGAAACATGGCAATATCTGCTCGAGCAGAAGCATTCTGCTCCTCATTGTCCCTACGACGTTGCTGCTGCTCGTTGATCGTTCGCGTTGCCTTCTTAACCTCAGGCTTCTGGTTTGCCAGAATGTTCTGAAGTCCAGCATTCTCATTTGAGAGATAGGCACGACGAGCGTTTAATCTGATATACTCCTGATACAGTTCAGTCACGTTGCATTTTTTCAGCTCGGACAGCTGCTGCTCCAAATTTCGGATTTTGTCCTCTAGTGACGCATTCTTTGACTTCATTCTTTCCACAGCGGACCCTTCTAGTGTATCCTCCTTTCTGTCATTCTCTTTTGCAGCAGCGTCATTTCTATTTTGCTCTTCTTCATCATGGATATCGGCAAGCCGCTGTCGAAGATACGTGTTCTCTTCCGCTGCTTTCGAAGCAGCAGATCCTGAGTATGTTGGCATAACTAGAAAACAACTGCAACAAAAAAAAGGGAATGGTGGGAAGCAGTAAGTAAAAGAGAAATGAAAGAATTGACAGAGCAGACAGAAACCTCAGTCACATAAGTCCAAAGAAATAAAATAAACTGGTAGAGTACAAACGTCTATTTCGCGTGCATCTATCGCTTTCCACTTTTTTCCCCACAGCTGAAAAAAAAACGGTGAAAGTCAGTTGAGGTATCTTGGGTTGTAAAAAAAAAAAAAATCACCGCGGAAGGTCATTAAACCACGGGTGCTGGAGTGCTTCCTTTGCGGATATGCGCTCAGCGGGATTGCACACAAGCAACTTGCTAAGCAAGTCAATTGCTCCGGCATCTAGTTGAGGAAAAACTCTGCTTAGTGGCTTTCCCGACCACTTTGGAAATACATCACGATAATCCTGAAGGCTTGATACACCGGGCCACGATCCAGGAGAATCCATAGGCGTCCCAAGCATCTGGAAAATCTCATATAGTTGGCCAATTTCGCTGTCACCATGGAACAAAACTTTGCCCTGAGCAAGCTCCGCAAAAATGCAGCCAACACTCCAAATATCCACGGCTGGAGTGTAATGACGCCCACCAAGAAGAATCTCAGGGGCACGATACCACAGTGTAACAACCTCGTGGGTGTACGTGTGCATTGGAATCATGAAAGCACGCGCCAACCCGAAGTCAGCCAGCTTCAACACGTTATTCCGAGTGAGCAAGATATTCGCAGGCTTCAGATCGCGATGGATGATACGATGACGATGACAGAAAAAAAGGGCATCAAGCAGCTGATAAATTAGTGCTTTCAGCTCCATTCCTGAAAAAGAGCCGCCCCGACTTTGAAGAGCCTTCTTTAGATCCTGGTCAACATACTCAAAGATGAGGTACAGCTTACCTTCAGAGCATATAACATCGAGAAGATTTACAATGTTGGGGTGGTGCACCTCCTGAAGAATTGAAACTTCTCGAAGTGCTGTTTGGGGCATTCCATCTTCGTTTCGATCGAGGCGGACTTTTTTCATTGCAACAACTCGTCCGTCAGTTTGATCAACTGCACGGTAAACAATGCCGTAGGTACCTTCACCCAACACATCCAGTCGACTATACCGCTCAATACTTTCGCGAGCCGCACTCGACATTGGTCGGGACAAAGTTGGCGCAACTGCAGTCATTGTTCAACAGAAAGGCTCAAGGATAGTCTGCTAAACCACTAGAGAAAAGTAATAAATAGTGAAGAAGATAATAAGAGACACACCAGTGACAACAGAGAAAATCGTCACAACAACGAGCACTTAGCCAATTGGCAGCATCAAAAATATCTGTTCAACGCTTTCTCAGTGAAGCGACCCTAACCATTTATGAGTCGCTCAATAGCAAACGATATGTTGCCATGGGACTGTTGCAAAGCAGCAAGATTTGCATCTTCGTTTGGAAAGCCCATATCAAGCAGCTGCTGCAATTGTTCGCGATACAACTCACGTGGATTTCCTTGAGGTGGTGCCATCCCTCCAAAGGGAGGCATTCCAAATGCGGACGGCGCAGCACCAAAATTGGTGGTGCCCCCAGCATTGGGTGCACGCGTGTTGTTCATGTTTCCACTCGCGGACATCATTAAGCGAAGCATCTCTGGATTTGCCATCATGTTCATCGTAAGCTGCACCATCTCTGGGGGCATATTTGCGAACTGTGGAGATGACTGCATGTACTGCAAAAACGCAGGATTTTGAGCCATCATTTGAATAAATTGTTGCATCTCTGGGGTTTGAAGTTGCTGCAACATCTGTTCATTTGGTGCCCCGCCCATCCCCATCATTCCCATCATATCAGGAGTCATACCAGGCATTGTCCCAAAGCCCCCACCAGCATTACTGCCAGCCTGTTGAGTTCCTGTTGAGAGGAAACTGTATGGGTTTGCTGCTGGTTGTTGAGCTGGTGAAGGAGTGGGAGGCTGGGCGGAATCAGTTGGCGGTGGTGCGACATCAACTTTCTTCTTACTGCGAACAATGTGCACAGTACTTCCAGATTCCATACCAACGGCAGAAAGAATGTCGCCATCCTTCAACACTTTTCCACGGAGAACTACTCGTTGTTCATCAGAAGCAATTTCCACAACGTTTTCCGCCATTTTTTTGAGGTCGCTTACGGAAATGTCGAAACTGGACACATCCAGTGTCTTCTGTGTTCCATTAATAAGCTTGATCACAACACTCATTCCTTACTGCCTTGAAAGTCAAAAAAAAGAAGAATTTCTGTAAGGTCAGTCGACAACAGATGAAATAATCTAGTTGAGTAGATTAGAATCAAGAGAAAAGAGAATATTCAGATTCACGACAAAAATTCAATGTCCACTGATATTTCCACACCAGCAGAAAAATAATAAAGAATTTGCTGTTTTGCAATCACTGTAGCTGAATCTCCTTCATAATGGTGTTGTAGAAAAAAGTATGCATAAAAGCAATATCCTCAGAGGACGTGTATTTTTCGCACCCGTTAACACGGGGGCACCCAAATAGAACGGATTCGAAAACTCGAAGGAAAAACTCGCAGGGTTCATTTGGAAGAACACCTTTGACACATGATATGCAGCTACGCATAGACATCAGCCCAGCCGATTTGCCGTAACTGTGACCCAGCACTTCCCGAATGGCCCTCAGCATGGCTAGGCACTCTGCTCGAGTATCTCTTGAGTTTGAAACAACGGCAGGAATCACTCGATCGTACTGAGGAGGATTCGTGATGCGATACCGCTGAACTTTGATACCATCGGAAATGATTTTTTCAATTTTGGGGCCTTTCTGGAGAAGATGAATGCCATCAAAGCGAATCTGACAGCGAGCCCGCAGTAACTGGCTATGTCTTCGACTATTTCCGTACAGAGCATGACTAACTGTCAGGAAAAGGACCCCAATAGCAGATGCAAACGCTACAATTACCTTAACATAGGTAATTTTATCAGTAACCACTGTAGCTCCACTCTCGCCGCTAGAAGAAGAACTATCGAAGATATACGACATTCTCACTAAAGTACAACGGTGGGAGCGAAATGAGGTCGTCTTGGAAGCCCACCGCCGGGACAGAGAGGCAGGAATTCCCACAATGCGCGAATATATTGTTCCAGTGGATTCCGCAAAAGCATAGCGAAGGTTGGCATCGCCGGGAAACACTACCCGCACCAACCCAGGGAATTGGAGAACATTTGGCGGGGGGGGTGACCCGCTGGACAACCAGAAGCAAGCCACCACAGCCAACCACGCGCGCGCCCCCCCCCCCACCCCCAGGCACAGGACAAAGCGCGCCAAAGAAACCAACCCCCCCCCCCCCCCCCGCCAATCCGGATGGCGGGCCAACCCACCGTGCACGGCACGCGACCAAAACACGCGCCGACCACTTTTTGCCCACCAGCACCCCGCGCGGCAGAAACGGCAAACGCGCTCGGGCCCCAATCCCACAACAAAAAATTTTTTAAAAGGCGGGGCAAAAACGCATGCGCCACCGCGCCGCGCTCAAAAAAAGTGGCGCCGGCAAAAAAACGCCCGGGCCCACGGGGTCGGGCTTTGGGGAACCATTCCAAGGGGGGGGCGGCAATTCGGAGGCAGCGAACGGGGGTGCCACCGAGAAAGCCCCCCCCCCATCGCAAACGGGCTTTGGAGGGGGAAAGCCCCCGGGGCCCCCGCAGGCGCGGCCCACCCCCCAACCGCCGCCGAGAATGGATGCGCGCGCGTGGCGGGAATTCGCCGTGCCGCGGCCCCCATGCCCCCGGGGGCCGCCGCCGGAAGGGGGGGGGCCCCCCCCCCACCCTGGAGAATTTGCCGGGGGGATTCCTGTCCGCGACGGGGCCCCGCCAGCACAAACACAACACCCAGCGATTGCCCCGGCGCACGGGGTGGCGCAAGGCATAATTGATTTGTTTGTTTCGGGGCGTGCGGCGGATGTCCGTTGGGAATTCCTTCCCTGGATAACATTTGCCGCGCCACGGCGGCCGCCCGCGTTTCCAATTCCCCCCCCCCCCGGCACACCCCCGGCGGCACCCCCCCCCCCCCGCCTGGCCGACGCATTGTTCCTTGCAATGGCGCGTTGTGGTATTTTGTTTGGGGTGAAGGGGTTGCGGTTGGCCAGGGGGGAGGCCGGGCGCGCGTTTCTACAGCGCAGCTCTTTGGCTCCGGGGGGGGGGGGGGGGTTATCGGCCCCCACATGCGGCATCGCGGGCGACATTGCCATCGAAGACCGCATGCTCAAGATCGGGCATTTCACCTTCTCCGCTAGACAAGAACGGGGTGTGTGCGTTCGCAACTGGGAAGTCGTGCGTGCATGGCGGCCGGTTGCTCTTGGGACCATGCGCGTCCGAACCCCCCTATCCTTTATTTCCACCGGGCGGGTTTCAAGAGCAAAACAGCAGCTCTGCGAGGCTGCTCAGGGGTGGTTTGGGGGAAAGAGGGGGTGCTTCGGGGATGGGATCGGGAGTAACCCGTTTAAGGAGTTGGGAAGCATCCCGGGGGACGGGTCGCGGGTCCCGACGCGCCGGCCGGCGGGGCGGTGCGAGGGGGTGGGGCGCGACCAGCCCCCCCCCCCATCATACAAAGACTCGGGCGCGCGCTCCGTGCGGAATCGAATCCAAGTCGCGCGCAAAAAACCAAACGGCCCCTCAAAAGCCGCAGCTGTGGGGGGGGGGGGGCGACTTTTTCCCAGAGACTGCTGGGGCGAGGGCTTCCGGAGAGGAAAGACATCCAACATCCAACCGGGTGCGCTCTGAAGGAGATACCTCACCCAAGTAGCCACCGTGTTACCCCGCGACACACCGCCAACCATTTCTGTCCAAAGGGCCTGGCGGATTGCAAACATTTTGCCGAAACACAAAACGGTGCTTTTCCCGTTGTTCTGCCGGCACCGCTGGATCGCAGGATTTCTGCATCAAAACCGTGCAAAGCCGGCGCCCACCATACATGGCCCCGCCCCATCGGATTATGTGCACCGTGACCTGCGCGAAAGGCTCTCGGGCTTCTTCCCAGACTTGAGGATTCGCCGGGGTGGGTCAGAGAGGCAGGGGCGAGGCAGCAATGATTGTGGCCTTCCACATGGCTGCCCATTTCTTAGCAAAAGCATATGGCATCAAGATCGCGAACGGCAAAACTATTGCAGCGCGGATAAGGAATCTATGCCGCGCAGCCATTGGCAAAAAAACAGAGAAGAATGGCATTAACCGAGGGCGTATTTGGGGGCCGGCCCGGGTTCCAAATGAAATGGCACCCCAACGCGCGCATTGCGGGCGTGCCGGCTCATGGGTTGGGGGGGGGCGAGGGGGATAGCGCAAATCCACCCTCACACAATACCGCTGGGGATACCCCGACCCCTGCCAGCATATGGCAGCGGCGGGTATTTTCGGGCACCCCCGCAAACCGCAACATCTCGGAATGGATAAGTCGAATGGTTGCGGAAAGCGAGGGTGTTGCTACCGGGGTGCGCGCGACTGAATGCTTGTTATTTCCTCTGCGCCGCGTCTTTAAGAAGGGCCGGCGGGGGATCCGGCCGTTCCGGGGCGTTGGCCCGTCTTTGCGGAGCAAGGGAGGCCGTGCCGCGGCTTAAATTTTGCAAGGAAATGGTTCGGGCTTTGCGTGCGCGCATCGGGCGTTGGGTTTTCTGTCTGGAGGGGGGGGCCTGGAATGGCATCCCGGTTTCTTCTCCGCGCCTTCCCTCAGGGCGGCACGTCTTTATGCTTCGCGTTGGGGGCTTCGGGGGCCGCGCGACAGTCTTTGACGCGTGGTTCCTTTTTCCTGTGGTGGCACTGGGGTTTCTGGGCGTGTCTTCAGGTTGCGCCATGTTTTCTTTTTGGTGGAGGCGCGCGCCGCCCCCCCCCCTGGCTGTGGAATCTGCCAAGCTCAGTTTACGGCGGGGGGGGGGACCTCCCCCCCCCGGCGCCTCAGCCGACGGTGCGAACTGGGGTTTGTAGCACCGGTTGAATGCACGGGATGGAAAAAGCTTGGATGGTGCGGAAATTTGAAAGAGGTTGCGCTCCTTTTGGCGAAATAAATGGCGACTGTTTGTGTTTTTTTCCTCGCGCGGGCTTTCAAATTTGGCACAATTGCAAGTGCTTGGCCGATTTCCTTTTTTTTCTCTGCCAGGTTTACTGGTAATATGTGCTGGTATGCAGTATCAACGCTGGGTTAATTCTCTGGAAACTTTCCCGTTTTTTTTTTTCAGCACTCAATAAGGGTTGTGTGGAATGGGATTGAATCATGGGAAACCAGCCAAAACATCTGGTGCGAACAACAATACTGGCGTACCCGAGACAAGAACACTGGCCCCCCAGCCTATTCGGTTTTCGGGTATTCAGTATCCGTGCGAAAAGGACCGTATTCTTTCACAGCAACTGGCAATGACTATAGCCGCTTCGCTACCATCCACATGTATGCCTGACGGAGATGCCGATTGGCAGCTTGTGTACGCAAGCAAAATCAGTGGAAAGTCTTTTCAACGTTTAGTCGCAGCAGTTACCCAGCAAGGGCCAACAATTATTGTTGTTAGCGTCGCCGGCTCATCGAGGGTACTGGGAGGGTTTTGCCACTCAGATTGGCTTACAATGGGCCAAAGAGAAAAGCAAACAAGGAGTCGCGCAGCTTGCGTTAACCGAGCGGCACGTGAGGGGCAGAAAGAAGTACTCAACCAATATTCAAGAGTAAATGATAATCGAAGCAGTCTTTTTTTTGGTGATGAAAGCAGCTTTGTGTTTTGCTCCGGCGGTGAGGGTGACGGAAGAGTATCGGAGTCCGGGGCTGTTTTTCGGTCTCACCCCTCAGTGAATCGAAACTTTATGTATCTGGTCGATATACACCCAGACGAAAAAAAGATCGGTTTGGGAATGGGAGGTCAGGCTGGATATTTTGGGTGGTTTGTCGATCGTTGGCTAGAGCATGGGACTTGCTGCGGCACGCGATGTTCAACATTTCAAAATCCGCTTCTTTCAGAAACAAATAATTGGGATATTGATGCAGTTGAAGCTTATAGGCTTAACAACAGCACATCCTCTGTTTTCGCCCCAAAGAATTCATGTTTGGATTCAACCCCTGATGCTGAAGCTGATAGATTACTTCTTGGGTTGCATGGCGTTCATGTTTTTGGCGCAGCTGAGAGGCCAGATTGCTGAAAGTAATGATGAATATCAACAACTGAACCATTACAAATATTTATGCGAGGAAGCACTGCAAGGGGATTTTTTTTCTTTTTTCCCACTCGCGTTCACTCATTTGAAGATCCACAATTTTTTTTCTGACGATGCTTGAAATTCAACTATTTGGAGATGTCAGAGCAATTCGTGGAGACGATACATTGCGAGTAGAAATGCAAGGCCGTGAGATGCATCTGCGATCACTATTAAGTATCATTCAGACCATGTTATTGGATGGCTTGTGTGCAGAGAAAAAGGCAAAACTGGAGAGCGTAGTGTCAAGCTCGCGTATTTGCGTCAACGGTGTCATTAGTGATTGTGTCTTCGGCGGTGAAATGATACAGAATGACGAGTTTGTGGTAGAGTCAGATGAAGTCGCCATAATTCCCCCAGTTACAGGAGGATGAAATATTTGAGGATTCTATGGTAGATTTACAAAGGACTGTCTGACGATGAAGGTTCCAGCTATATCCATCTTATTCATCGGCAATAACGTTTTAATTTCGTCTGGTGATTTTTCGTAGTAAGATGCTTCTTCTCTACATTCAAACAAATTCTCTTTTCAAACGAAAATACTCAATTCGTTGGGATGGGTAAAAAAATACTGTGTTTGTTTGCCGATGACTTTGATGAGTTTCATGGTATGCATCTATTTTCTGCAGAATATTCTGTAACCCATTACTGCCTCCTCTCCCTCCTTCTATTTCTTGAGATCTTTGTAGCAAATGGCGGATCTGCCATCTGATGCAGGAACTGTAAGCTTCACGTATCCTTTCCTAAAAGATGTTGACCCATTAAGACCCCCCTCATCCATCGTTATCCCTGTGAAATATTTGTCAGCAATGACAAATATGGAACGCCAGTATTGGGAAATAAAGTCAAAGCTTTACAACGTTGTGATCTTTTTTAAGAAAGGCAAGTTTTATGAAGTTTACGACTACGATGCAGTCATTGCAAATCGCGAATTTGGCCTGAAAATGGTGTTTGATTGCTCTAACCGTGGGAAGATGAGGCTGGCAGGGGTACCGGAACAGAGTTTCAGCGAATGGGCTCGGCTGTTTGTATTTCGAGGTTACAAAGTTGGGCGTGTTGAACAGATGAAAGAGGATCCCGATGGTGAGAACATCACTGGAGCGAAAATAGTTCCACGAGAGCTCGTTGAAGTTTTAACTCCCGGTACTTTGACTGACCTGTCGATGCTGGCTGATCACCATGAAGTGTTTATTCTGGCTGTTGCTGTTGTTGATGATACGATTGATGCATTTGCAGTTGATTTGTCGAGGAAAGTGTTTCTGAAGTGCCCCTGCAGACTAAATGCGGAGTTCCATTCACGCCAACCAGGAAATCCTGATGGTGGGTCACTGTCTGCCCTCACTGCATTGCTACAACGGCTGCATCCGAAGGAGGTTATTATGCCTCTTGATGCATCAGAGGCATCAGAGAAGGTTCTGAAGTGGATTGAAACTGAAGGATTCTGCGTTGAACGTGTGGCAGCAACAAATTGTGCTAAATATGCCGATGCGACTCCAGCGCAGATGTTGCTGTCGTCATATTTTTGCTCCATGCGACTTGAGCGTTACACCCCCCTCTTTTCTGAGGCAACTTTGTATCAATTCCATTTGGCTCCTCCTCCTGGCACAACTCCTGAGAGTTCAACAAAAGGAAGTCTCCTTTCGTGGGAACGTAAATGGGATCAAGGTCTCGTTGTTGACTCAAATACAGTGAACAACCTGGAGATTGTGGCGAATTCGCGCGATGGTTTGGAAAGTTTTTCGTTAAATCACTGCCTCAACAACTGCATTTCAAATGGTGGAAAAAGATTGTTTCGGTCGTGGTTGCTGAGGCCGTCTTCTGAATATTCTGTTATTTTGGGGAGACAAGATGCAGTTCAATTTCTTCGGAAACACCAGTTATATGGAAATTGGATGAACGAAGCAGGCTCGAGCAATTCCACACCGTTGAGCCAGAAGCGAGGACGAGTTTCCGGGCGTGGACCCGAATCCGCGTATGCAAACTTAGATTTCGAACGGTATCTATCTCGCTTGTCAGACATAAAAAGTGAATCCCAACAAATTGCCTATGTGGATCCACTCGTGCAGTACAAGAAAAATCTTGGAATCATCCTCTCAACGGTTGATGCATTTGAGAAGATGGTCTGCTGGGCCAAGTCGTTTCACGAACAGTGCGCTTCGTTTTGCGAAACTCTGCCACCTCTTCTGGTGGAGCTGATCTCAGGTATCGAATTAGCTGACAAAGCTGTTCAAGAAATGCGGTCTCTGTTCGATCCCAACGCTGTAACCGAATCAGGTCTTCTAATTCCTGTGCAGGGAGCGTGCCCTATGTACGACAAAGCAAGCATTGTCCTCAGTTCATTGGAGTCTAAACTCGACGCTGAGAGAATCCGTATGAGCACGGAAGTTTTTGGTGGCGTTGGAATTTCATTTTCTGATCTTGGGAAGGACCTTTTTCTCGTTGAAGTGCCCACGGTGTCGGCACCAGCGGCAACTCCACGTGGAATGATAGAGCGGACTCGAACATCTAAGAGCGTTAGATACGTCGTTGAGGCTATCAGCTCTCTTGTGGACGCGCATAAATCAGCAACTGCTACTAAGTCAGCAGCTCTACTTGGTGTACTTCGAGAAATAGCAACCTGTTTTTGTAAGCACTCACCTGCGCTATTTAACGCAACGTGGTGCTTCTCTTACTTGGACTGCTTAATGAATTTGTGCGGCATGTGTGATAGACATCCACTCATGTGTTTACCGAAGATTGTTCCACCTGAGGATAAGAAGGTTTGCTGTGAGGGCTCATTCATAATGGCAAGGAACATAATCCATCCAGTTATGGTCACATGCACCAGTACTTCCCCAGTTCCTAACAGTGTCGAGTTGTCCACTGCAATGGGCCGAGTCCTCGTGTTAACTGGACCAAATATGGCGGGAAAGAGTACTCTAATGAGAACGATTGCCATTAACGCTTTACTTGCTCAACTTGGTGGACCTGTGTTTGCTGCAGAGTATTCCATGCGACCATTGGATAGAATTTTCACTCGAATCGGAGCGCGTGACGCAACTACAAAGGGCCAGAGTACCCTTTTCGTGGAGCTGATAGAGACAGCAGAGATTCTGCGATTCGCGTCATCGAATTCTCTTTGCCTCATTGACGAACTTGGAAGAGGAACTTCAACTCATGATGGCCTTGCAATTGCTTATGCTACGTTGGACTCGCTGATCAAGCGCCAATGTCCTCCCCTAACGTTGTTTTCAACTCATTACCACTCCCTTGCTCTGGAGCAAGAGCGGCGTAGAAAGCGTGATGCAGAATCTGCATCTTCACCAAACCACGGCGTGCAGCTTGGCTACATGGATTTTGCGCTCTCTCAGCAGCATGAGTTGACATCCGCTCCGTCGACTAGTGTTACCTTTCTCTACCGCTTTGTCCATGGCGTATGTGACAGAAGCTACGGTGTAGAGGTTGCCCTGCTGGCAGGTATTCGGCCTGAATTGGTGCACTTGGCTTCGAAGAAGTCGGCGGAGTTGTCTCGCCAATCAGCCTTTCACGAGGATGCTCATGTTTTGGCTGAGTTCATGAATGGCGGAATAGATTTCAAATGCCATAGAACACCTTGAAGATTGTCAAATGTGTGCTTTGCTTCACATATCCTAACAACCACACTCAATTCCCAATATGTAGCGAGAGTCGCTGCAAAGATTCAGCGTGACACATAATCCTTGAATCCCACTCACTGTCTCACTTTTCTACTATCAACCAAATCTTTTGTTCCCTTGATGCGCATCTATCCGTTCCACTAGAGTCTCGTTACCAGAGGGGGTACGTCATCTCCATCCAAGAATCTGCCTTGAAATAGCCTTGGGAGTGCTTTTCTTTTCACCCCATAAGCAACACTATTCTCCCGAAGAGACGGTTCCGACACAAGACAATCACAGATACCCATTGACACTCCACTTGGCCGACGAAGGCCCACTATCCACTCAAGAACAGATACCTCTGCTTTTTCTGACCACTGCGCTGCTGCTGCTCAACGGTGAAGTGGCCTGCCCATACAACGCAATATACAAGAACATCCTTAGTTTGTTTCTCTGTGCCTTTCTTTGTTTTCTCCCTAAGCCATCAATTGAGGTTCCTGTTATTTGTTCCAGGCGATTTTCCACCGACGTTCTGTCGCTGCGTCCTGACATCACGCCTGTTGGCATCTGAACTAAACTCTCCAAACAATTTAATATGGCTCCCAAACTGAACATTTGCCCCTTCAAGAGCTTCGCAGAGGCAAACACCTATGTCACC
>JASAON010001587.1:0-71816 GCA_030849065.1 Jaenimonas drosophilae
CCTAGAGTATATCTGCACAACTGACATTACTCCGAATAACAATACAGGGGCAAATATCGCACAGCACGGAAGTGGCGTTTCATTTCTTGACGAGGCAGGAAAATCATGGTTGCTCACATTCTCAAATGAAATTGAAGGGATTGAGTTCTGCGGCCATATTACAGTTGCTATGTTTGGTGTATCCTCTCAGCCACAAACACGACTCACAGTGCTTGACGTGTCAAAGGGTGCGGGGAGGAGTGCTCTACTCGGTGATACAGTGACCATTAGGCATCAGTCTTGGATTGTGGACTGCGATTCGTCGCTGAGGGGCGTTCCTACACTTGGAAGTAAACTGGAAGCATCACCCTCAATTCGTGTTCAACTCATGTCGGATACCATGGTGAATGACAACGGGTTCAGTTGTTCTCTTATGGGAATGAGGGTTGGCCAAAAACGATTCACTATTATTCCGCCTGAATGTGCCCCTGGCCTTGCCGTTCCGTTGTGTAGATGTGTTTTTGTGGAGCTGCTTTCCATTGATGCCACCTATGGCGAATCCAATCCTGTATTTGCAAGCAAACATGTCCAGCGGCCTGAGAGCGAGTTACGTGACGAGCTGCTTGCACTGAAGAAATCACTCCTCAGATTCAAAGCTGATCTTTGCTCTGTTGCCGATCGCATCGAGACAAACAGTCGGAAAGCGACTCCGAAAACTCTGGCAGCTGCACAGGTACAGTTTTCGTTGTTTTCTCTGCTTCGGGAGTGCGAAGCAAAGAAACATGAAGTTTCTGATAAAGATGCAGTACTACGAGTAAGACGAGAGCAGAACTCAGACCTGGAACAACGCCTGCAGAGAACTACTTCCACAATGGATGCGCTTTGCGCTGAGCGAACATTGAATCACGCCAGTCGCAATGACAACAAACTTGAAGGAGATAGACGAATTATTGATCTGCAACGACAGTGTGCCCAGCTTCAGCTTGACGTGGATGATTTATCCAGCTCACTTCATGCAGTTCAGCAGTTACTTGAGGTTAATCAGGAAGAAGAGCGTGATGAAAGGAGAAAGCTCCCTGGTGTTGCTGCGGATGCACAATCGCTGGAGTACTCGCTGACACTTATTCGCACAGAACTCTCTGACCAGCGCGCAAAATGCAAATACCTTGAGAATAAGTCCGAATCTGTACTAGATGAGCTGAATCGGTTGCAGGATGATGCATTGTCAATGGACCGAGAGATATGTGAACGCAAGAGTACCATTGAATCCGACAGACGACGATATGAAAGTCTTCTTGGAGATGAGCAAGGAAAGTCATCGCTCGAAATTCGGACTCTTCGTGTGGAACTAGCTGATGATCTAGTAACTCACCAGCAGCAGTGCGAACTGGAGTGCAAGCAAACTGCAAAAGGAAACTATCAGGAGGGTTTCTTGCAAGGCCTGGAAGATGGTAGTGCTCAGGCGATCCTCAATGGCGACGTTGCTGCGCAGGAGCAGCTACTAGCGGAGCAGCGTAATCATGCGGAGCTTTCAGCGCTTCGTGCCCGCGTGCGCTCGTCACAGGAAGAACTTTGGGCTGATGAAAAGCGATTGAACCCCCAAGTTGCTTCGCTACGGCAATCCGTTGATGAACTAGTGTCTCAGACAACTGCGATTGCCGCTGAAGCAAAAGAGCTCGACCAGCACTTCCAAGCACAAGACGAAGAGCTATTTAGAGAGCTTTCTGCACAAATTCTTGCAATGCCATCATCGACTTATCTGTCTCCGCAACTTCTGGGCTGTCTTGTTCGTGCTTCTGGATCTCGAAAGGGTATGGATTCACGAACTCAATTGGGAGAATCAACTAAGCACGCACATGTACTGGAAGAGCAAGAGCATTCCGAAATTGTTGCTTGGGTTCGGGCACGTGTGTACAATCAACCATCAAGTGTACCGTACTGGAGGTACTTGTTTTCTGATCCTTCCGGATCCTGCTTCTGAGTTTTCTCAGCAAACTCACTGAGTTATACCTGAGCTCACCAGTACATGCACGGACTTCACTGAGTCTCTTTGCACTCAAACAAACTCTTCTGTTATCATTGTTCTCTAATTGTAGGAGGTAGAATCATAGAGGAGCACGCTTAGTGGGTTGCTGAGTCAATGTCAGAACGTGTGGAACCCCTCGAGGCTGGGCCGTCTGATGTGTGGGAACGTGTTCGACAGTTTGTGCATTCCACGCGTAAGACAATCCAAGTTGTTGTTGCATACAATGCCGACGCTGCTGCGGCTTCGGTGACTCTCATGGCACTGTTCAAGGAATCTCTTATTTCGTTTTCTGTTCATCCGGTTTCTGGATACGATGAGTTAACGCAAGTGGTGGAGCAGACAAACCTTGCCCAGGATTTCGCAGTCTCTGGTGATGGTAGACGCGAAGATGAGCTCTTTGTTCTTGTTGGCCTCGGTGCGCCGGTGGATCTTCGGCAATACTTCGATTTTTCGCGCCACATTGTTGTTGTTTTGGACTCCTATCGGCCTATCCACCTCTCCACCCTCCGGATAGAGGACGGAGTGCGTTGTATTTTGTGGAACCGCCAACTGATTCGTGCAGAGGTGAACTCATTCTTTCGGGCAGAGCGAGCCGCTGATTTGCTGCGCCAACGACGCCAGCGCCGGAAGCGTGAGGAAAAGCGTCATACTCAGCGTACTCGCACTGAGGTGACGGGTGCGGAAGGACAAGGACCTGAAAACAATTGGGATGATAGCGACAGCGAAGATAGTTTGGACCTTAGCACCAGCAGCGAGGATGATGTGGACGAAGAGCAGGAAGAGCCTCTTTCTCAGAGCCAAGTCGAGGTTAATTGGATGGCGGAGCCCGATGGCGAAGATGAGGGTGGTCTTCCCTCGTACCTGGAGCAACTATACTACAGCGCCGAATGCGCAGGCCGCAGTTGCGCTGTGGAAGTCTATGATCTGGCGGTGCTACTTAATCGGATGAAGCCGCCGATGCTGTGGCACGCGGCAATAGGTGTGACGGACTTATTTTCTCGACGACTTATTGACTATGGAAAATACTTGGTGGAGATGAGACCGCTTCATGATGCTGTGACTCTGCAGCGAAGCATGGCTCGTCGAGGGATTTTGGAGGAGGTGACGGAGGAGAGTTTGAACGCACCGGAGAAACGCTTCCACAGCTCGACCATGCAGCTGCAAAACATGGACGAACCTCAGCTTCTCTTACTTCGTCACACGAATCTATGGAGCGCGATTTGGCACCATCCAGTTACCGCCAGTGCTTTGGGTTTGCACCACACAGAGGAAGGACAAGGATTCTTAAGTCAGCTTCTTGCTAGCCGATGCGGAGTTTCACTCAAGATGGCCCACCAGCCGTGGAGGGAGGTTCCGAGAGAGACACAAAAGGAGGCTCTTCGTTTTGTTCAGGCTGAACTTCAACATGTTCTGGAAAGCAAGGCCAGTTACCTTTCATACCCCAACACCATCAGGTGTGTTGGTCGCTCTGTCGGTTACAGCGCAGAGGTCTCGACGTTCGATGCGTGCATTCTTTTCGAGGCTTGCATGGCTGCAGTTCCTCCCACTTCCATTTATTCAGTGGAGTCAACAATGTCGCCCGATCAAGCGGAGTTGCTGGTCGCTGACCGCCTTCGGAACTTTTACCGCACGCAGTTTTGGCGTGCGCATGCAGTCCTTGATGTGGATCCAAATGACAAGGTGTTTAGTGAAGCTCTCCAGGAGGCCGTACTGCTTCATCGAGCCGTAACGGATGCCACAGGTGCCCTCATGCAGCCCGGCATTCTTCAATCCACAAGGGGTATTCACTATGTGCAGCCCAGTGACCCCACACGGACAACTGGTGCCTTGGAGTCATTTAGCAGCGTCTACCGTCTCGGTGCTCTGACAACTCGATTGTTGTACTCTTTGACAACAGAGCGTGGTGGAGGCCGCTTTTCGAGAGAGGTCCGACCTCTTCTATTGACTTGCGCGCTACCATCACCAAAACCACAGGCGTCAGCATCTTCATCTGAGTCCCATTCCGGCTTGATCCAGAGCAACAACACATTCACGGACGGAAGCTCTCCTGCTACAGCTCAAGGCCCTTCCACCGGTGCTGTGGTAACAAGTGCCGCCGTTGATGTAACCGCGTGGAGCCGTCAAAAGGTCCACTTCGCGGCGTTGATCTCACATGAGGGAGTGACTCAGGGTCGGATGGCACCAATTCCACACATGGGATGCTTTAACAGCTGTGTAGAGGATGACGAGGAGTTTGTCACGCTACCTGCTCGTCAGTGGACCCAGCGCAACGTTGTCGTTGTGGATAGTCGGGAGAGCGCATCACACTTGACAGAGCTGCTGCACCTTCGCTCGCTTGAGCGCTGGGATCCACGAAGAGATAGACCTTCGTGGACGTCGTAGTGATTCCAGCATTCATGCACACGCCCTCTCCGCACGCGTTGGTAGAGGGGGGAGAGGTCAAAATAATCATAGAGCACACATAAATACATCACACACTAGACCCCTCCTCCCCACTTACTTGGAGCACGGGTTGGGAGTCCAAACCCCAAAACGATCACTTACGGTCTCTCAACGGGGCTGGTCTCCACTTCACTACAACCTCTATTGTATTATATCCCGCAATAGAGGGCACCAATGAATCTACGGGATCTCAGTGAACTGATGAGCGGCCATGGATCCGTTCATTATCATGCGACGTTAGATGCCAAATTTCTCAATGCAGGCTGCTTCTACGCAAGACGTGTTTCATCACCAGTGATGCTTCCCACGCCCCCAATGAAGTACTGACACCCCCTTCCTCTTTCTTCTTGTCTTTGTGTTTGTCACCCAAATTAGTCTGATCCCCCTAAAGAAGGATGACCACCAAGCGACGCAATCACGGCCGTTCTAAGCCCCCGCACAGCCGCGGCCGTGTCAAGCCCGTCCACTGCTTCAACTGCGGTCGCTTGACCCCGAAGGATAAGGCCGTCGGCCGCTTCGTTGTGCGCCGTATCCTCGATGCCGCTTCCGCTCGCGATGTGTCCGATGCGTCCCCCATCTACGGCAAGGGCTTCCCCATGCCCAAGCTGTACATGAAGAACCGCTACTGCATTGCTTGCGCTATCCACAGCCGTACCGTGCGTGCCCGCCCAGTGAAGAACCGCAAGCAGCGCTTCACCTCCAAGGTGCCCTTCCGCCCCGCTGGCAAGAAGCAGTAATGCGCACCTTCTCATTTCTAATCGGGAGCGATCGGTGACATGATTTTGATTCTGTGAAGTACCTTAATGACCAGTCCCTCTCTGCATGGCAGACAGGAACAACAATTTGCGATGAACGTGTGTGACGTGCGTGAATTTGGCTAATCTTCCTCCTATTACTGTTTTTTGCTCTTTATTGTTGTAGTCTACGCCATCATTATTTTAGTCATCACTCAACGCTCAGGACGTACACGTAGCAGTCGCACATATTAACGTACTCTCTGTGGACGACTGATTCGTGGCTACTTCTTCTCAAACACAAAAAAAAAACCTACGATTCTCACAAGCACCTTAAATCATCACCGATGATGCACCGCACACTTCTTCGGGCAATGGCCAAAGGCACTTGGGCTTCCAAGACCAATGAAGAGATCAAGAGTGCCGTGGAGTCCAAGAAGATTCCATTCTACGGACTGGAGCAAGCCCTTGCGCCAGATTACGATCGCGCGATTTCCATTCGCCGAGAAATTGTGGAGTCAACCACCTCCCAAACCTCGGAGGTGCATCCACTCACCAAAATTCCCTACAAGAAGTACGATTGGGGTCGTGTGGTTGGCCAAAACTGTGAGAACATTCTGGGTTACGTGCCCATTCCTCTCGGTGTGGCGGGTCCTGTGGTGATGGATGGGAAGGAGATGTCTCTGTTTATGGCCACAACTGAAGGCGCACTTGTTGCGAGTACCCATCGTGGCGCACGCGCGGTTAACCTCAGCGGTGGCTGCACCACGGCCGTTCTTAAGGAGGGCATGACGCGTGCCCCGGTGGTTGAGGTGGGAAGCATGAAGGAAGCTACGGAACTCTACAAATTCTGTGAGACGAAGTTCCCCGTGCTCAAGGAGGCGTTCGAGTCAACCACGCGCTTCGGCAAGCTTCAGACCATCAAGTGCGCCATTGCTGGTCACAAGGTGCACATGCGATTCACCGCCACAACTGGAGACGCCATGGGAATGAATATGATCACTCAAGGCTGCGATCGAGCACTGGAGGTGCTGAAGAGCCACTTCCCCAACATGCGTGTGCTGGCGTTGTCTGGAAACTTCTGCACAGATAAGAAGCCCTCGGCAGTTAACTGGATTGAAGGGCGCGGTAAGTCCGTGATTGCGGAGGCCATCATCAAGGCCGATGTGGTGGAGAAGACGCTCAAGTGTACCGTGGACAGCGTCGTCTCCCTCAACGTGGACAAGAACTTGACCGGATCTGCTCTGGCTGGTTCCCTCGGTGGATGCAATGCCCACGCCGCGAACGTGGTGGCGGCGATGTATTTGGCATCTGGGCAGGATCCTGCTCAGGTTGTGGAGTCCTCAACGTGCCTCACGTCCATGACCAAGACGGAGGAGGGCGACCTCCTCATTAGCGTCACGATGCCCAGCATCGAGGTTGGTGCTGTGGGTGGCGGCACAGGACTGCCGGCTCAGCGTGCAGTGCTGGAGATGATGGGTTGTGCAGGTGCCAACCAGGAAACCCCAGGATCAAACTCGCGTCAGTTCGCACGCGCCGTCGCTGCAGGCGTTCTCTGTGGTGAGTTGTCGCTCATGTCTGGCCTCGCAGCTGGACACCTTCTCAGTGCCCACCTGAAGCTGAACCGTAAGCATCCGTAATGGGGATGACGTGGACGTCAAGAAAGAACGGCCATGAGCAAAAGAAAAAAAACAAGTGCTGGACAGGCACTGCTTGGCGTGTGCCGTTTTTATTTCTGTATCTTTTTGCCCGCATCGTTGGTCATTGACGGAAAAGGTGTACTTTTCAAATCCATGCGGTTGCTGCGTTCAGCTTTACAACAATACGCTGTGTACCCTTGACGACGACGACGACGGCGAAGCAGTGGTCTCTCTTGTGAGGTCATGGGGCTACGTGCGGTTTGAGCTTGGCTGTGTGGAGCTTCATCTGATTCTGCGCAGCTTGCTTACGTTTTCCCAGTATTTTGGGAGGGATACTGCCCGTTTCCTTTCGTTCCTTTCCCCATCAAATATTCCTTTTTGTTCTCTTGCTGTGGATAGAGAGAAACTCACAACTCGCATCTCACATGGAGGTCGGTCTGGCTTACACGCGGTTGCAGGTGATGGATCTTCAAGGTTTGCTTCTTTCCCTCCCTCTTTTCCTTACAGTGTTTTTTGGTGAAAGTATCTCTCCCGTCGGACCCCAACGTTTTTGGACGTGTGCCGTACATATATTGCCTCTTACATCCTCACGCGCATTGACTCTCTGAGTCTGGGCCGATCCACGCTGACAACACATAACTAACACAGAATTTGGACAAGGCTAAAGATGGAGCCACTAGCCACTCTTTTCGTCGGAAATGTTTCATCCGTAGCAAACCCTCAGTACTTGGAGCGTCTGTTCTCAGCATATGGGGAGGTTCATCATGTGAAGATGAAGGGGGAAGAAGGAACACCTGAACGCTTCGCCGAGGTCAGCTACCAGTCAGTAGATGATGCAGATGCAGCAGTGGCAGCTCTTCACTACCGCTACTGTACCTGCAGGGATTTGCCATTGATTGTGTTGTATTCTGCACAGAGCTCCATGGTGTCGGAGTATGGTCGATTGGTAGGAGAGGAATTTGCTCGAGCAATCAAAGAAGATCGTCCTCCTTCGCACATTCCGCTGGAGAACTTTGACAGCAACTATGAGCGCATGGGAGTTCCCCAGGCGCCAACGGAGCAGGATGTTCTAGTTGATGGTATTAATGGGCCTATGCGGCCCGCAACCCTCCACATGTGAAGCACAAGGTATGTGCCTCTACACTCAGATTCTGGCTCTTTCCGCTACCCGACTTGGGCAGATTAATCCGCTCATCCTTTGCCCATTACATGGGCTGATGATGTCCTTGTTGCTTCAAGTAATTGAGATGCAGAGGTTGATTCTGTGACGATGGTGTGTCCGCGTCGGTTATTTGCTGAATCGAGCTACAATCAACGACCTCACTAGATTGGATCTTCATCAATGGTCATGCCTGTTCTCTCTCATTTTCACTCTCTTCTCTTTCATTTGCCTTGTACGACTGTTTAGTAAAACGCGAGTGGTGTGAGGTTACCCATCACCCCGTAACGCTGCTGAGCTTGCTATATCCCGGACATCACTGGATAATCCACAGTCCAAGAAACTAAATTAGAACGTCTTTTTCGAGCTCATGAACGCGAATGATGTGCGGGCGGAGCGCCTGCGCCGTGTGAACCGCTACAAGGCGGTTCAGGCCGAACTTGCTCGTCAGAAGGAGGAGGAAAACTTCACGTCAATGCGCGAGAAGCAGCACCGTGCAGCTGCCACAGATGCGGCCTTAGCCGAAGTTCTGGCGGAAGAGCAGCGCCTAGAAGTGAAGGACGCCAAGATGCTGCAGTGGGCTCGTGAGTTTCCCCAGGTGCGAGAGCTGGAGCAGCTGCTGAAGGATGCCTACCTTCGAAAGAGCCGTGCCGAGCAACTCAACTCTAGGGATGTCGTGAAGGAGCGCGAAGCGGAGGAGCACCGTCAGTACCTTGAGTTCCTCAATGAGCAAGATCGCGTCGCTCGGGAGAAGGAGGAGCAGAAGCGTCTGGCAGAAGTAGAGAAATTCCGCAAGCACCAAGAGGATCAGCTGGAGCTGATTCGCAAGAAGCGTGAACTAGCTCAGCAGGAGGCAGCAAACCAAAAGATGGAGCGCATTGCCGTCGACGCTGTCGTAGCTCGGCTACAGGAGAAGGACTTCTTGGACTCTCTAGCACGCCATGAGCAGCAGCGTAAGATCAATGAAGAGCACGAGGAGTTCATGCGCATTCGCATGGCGCTTAAGCAGGCTGAGAAGGACCGTGAGGCGAAGGAGGAGGCAGCGATCAACGCCTACCTCGAGGAGCGGAAGCGCCGGAAGGAGATGGAGGACAAACTGGCCCGTGAGCGTGATACGGTCAAGACGCGTATTCTGGAGGAACAGAGCAAGCGTATTGCTGAAGAGCAACGCAAGAAGGAGGAGCTGGAGAACCTTCTCCATGAATACTACGAAGAGGAACGCCTCGCCAAGGAGCGGGCACTTATCCGTGCTGAGAAGGAGAGCCGTGAGCGCATGAGCGCGGCGGTGACGAAGGAGAACATGGAGCTCATTCAGCGCCGCCGTGAGGCCCGTCAGCAAGAGCTCATTGATGAGGCCCATAGCCGCCAGGAGATCATGGAGCAGATGGAGGCAGACCGAAAGAATCGCCTCGTCAATCGTCAGCGTGAGATCCAGCGCCGTGAGGATCAGATCGCTGAGGCCCGCCGAAGCCTGGAGGACCGAAAGCGCCTGAAGGAGGAAGAAGAGCGTCTTGCTAGACAGGTGGATGAACAGGACCGCAAGCGTGAGGAAGAGATTCAAGATTACATCCGCCGAGCTAGGGAGCAACTGCTCCGCGAGCACCTTCCAAAGCTTGGTCGCTATGCTCCCATGAAGTACCTGAAGGAAGACGAAAAGCAGAGTTTTCTGCCGATGCTGCAGGGTCAGGGTCAGTAGTACCGTACCGTAGCTTTGACATACCACCTCCTTTGAGCTTCTGCTGTGGAAGAGAAGGATGAAAGTCGAAGCTTCTGAGATTTGGCAAGTGTTAGATGTTCGTGGGAGGGACTCTCCGTGTCGGTTGCTGGATTGCCAGGGCTTACGCATTGTGCTGTGGGCTGTCGCGGCAGCTTCTCTCACTGCATAAGGTGAACTACAGTTGTTGCTGTTGTGGGTGCAGCGAAGCCTCCCCATGACTCAGTTGTAGAAGTCATCGAGGGCTGTTGTGGTTGTTTCTCCGTCGTTGTTCATAGAAGTCAAGCCATCCACCCCGGAGGCCGATGAAAGGGATGGTTCCTACGATGTAATTTATGATCGAACCATTCCTTTTCCGCTCGGCTGTTTGTTCTTGTTTCAACGCAAAAAAAAAACACTTTCTCATCGATGAAAAGCAGGTCACTGTTCCTGTAAGTTCGATGATTGCTCCAGCGCACAATTCTACCTTCATATCCATCTGGTTCTGCTCGTTTTTTTTTTTTTGCAGTGCAGTAGCTTCAGACCTTCACTCCGCATATCAAGCCAAGAGGTGGTGAACCCAGCTTATTGAGTAGCAGCGCTGCTCGTCATGCGCAAAAACATTGAAAAGGCGTGGAAAGCGGCTCCACTTCCCTCGACATTTCACGCGGCCCTTGAGGCTGGTGATTGGCTACGCGCACTGCAGGTGTACCAGCGCCATCCATACCATGCACCTCCTGTAGATTGTCTGGATTTACTAAAGGCCATCATGCACCACACTGGAATCCGCGTGGAGGACGTCAAGGGCCGCTTCAATGAGAAGATCCGTCTCAGCGCGATTCTTCAGCGCAAGGCGCCAGACGAAGTGGAGTGGGCCACCTATTGGGAGGCCCTCGCACGAGGTGATAGTAAAGGCATCTCAGCCGCCCTCAGCGGCGCGCACATCTCCTCTGCTCCGCAGCAGGTGGCAGTTGCCGAAGCCTGCGCCGTGCTCTTGAAACAGGCTGGGCCAAAATGGGAAGAGCAGCTTGTGGATGCGATGCCCTTCGCCACAGTGACGCGGAGTAACTTGGTGCACGCTGCACTGAGTGAGCAGCGCTGGGATGTTGCAGTGGAGCTCCTTCGCCATACACGACTGACGAAGGCCGACTTGACGACGTTGTGGCCGTTGATGGAGCAATTTCAGTGGGAGCACGTATTTTCGATGATTTCAGCATGCCCAAAAAGCTCTGTTCCGTATCAGCGCGCCTTGACGTGGATTTTGCGTAAAGGTTGCTCGTTGCAGGAGCTGTCGGAGCGGCTAGAGCAAGCACGTGTGCTCGGGGACGTAGAAGTGGTGGGCCCGTTGCTTCGCTATGCGGTGGATGTGCAAGATTGGGCCTTTGTCCATCGAGGCATTGAGCATTTGGTTGACTTGGGCCAGATTAGCTCAGCCACACATAGAGCCTTTGAGCAACTTACAAAGCTTCATGGAACAAAGCAGGTATGTGCCAGACTAACAGAACACAAGACTGATCTCCTATCGCTGTCCATTGAGTCTCTAGAGTCACTGAAGTTGTAGGCTTCGAGAGTGGTGATCTAAACCTTCACAGATTTCGTACCCATGGTATTTCTGCTAAATCCCTTTTAGTGGTGCGGTCATCTTTTTGGTGATGTATGCATGACGTATTTTGAACGTGCAAAGCTGAAATAACCATTGAGTGTACTTTGTATCGCTTTCCTCTGTTCTTTTCACTTCATGTCCCCCATTGCGGTGGTGCCGCTTAGGATTCATTGTAGTACCTCTCTTTCTCATTCTATTGATCTCGTTCGTCAGTATCCCTTCGTAATCGAACAACTTCGTTAATCATGAAGCCACTCCAGTGCTGCATGCTTGCCCTGCTCGCGGTGGTGTCTTTAGCCAGTTTTGGTGTGGCCCAGGAGTTTGACACCGATGCTGGTCTCAGCCCCGAACCATTTCTGCTCGTCCACAAGTCGACGTCCAGTGATGACATCGTCCTTGGAAGCACGCTGGAGGTGACCATCACCGTGACGAATGTGGGCATGAGCCCAGCCTTCAACGTGGTCGTGACCGACATCCTTCGTCCAGATGACACGGAAGGGCACCAGGAGAAGATGGAGGTGTTGGAGCCTGGCACCTCCGCCACCATCCGGTATGCGGTGAAGCCTACCGAGCTCGGCAACTTCCAAATTGGCCTCGCTCACGTGGCCTACCAAACAGAAGCCGGCAACAAGGCCACCGAGCTTATCGCCCTCAGCAACCTCATCCGCGAAGGAGATGCCTACTACGGCGGAGATGCCTTTGATGATGAAAGCTTCCGCGGCGTCGTGTCTGTGCTCACCCAGGAGCGCTATGATCGCCTTCATGCTCGCTACTTCCGAGAGACTACCGCCTACATTTTCCTTGGTGTGATCACTTCTCTCTTCCCCTACCTCATGTACCGCATGAAGCAGGCGGAAGTGGAGAGCCTTCTTCGCCGCGCTAAGCACAGCAAGTAAGTTGATATCTCCTCCTCCTCTTTTCTTCCTTGCTGGCAACCGAAAACTTTCTATTTCTGGGCTGATAGATCACTACGACTAGCGTGTATCAACCGCTGGAGCTGAAGCGATTGGGCAGTTGCTGTAGCCACGCTTCTTACCACGTCAAGTGGCATCGTGCACTGGCAATCCACAGGTGCGGAGTTCGAGCTAAATTAATGCGAATGGTACCCTGAACCCACGAGCTGGCAAAAAAAAAAAGATTGAGATACAACATTCCACCGTGAATGTTTTGGATTCTAAGGAAGTCACTGTGGCTTTCTATTCAGTGTTGCACTGTTGTTGATTGATTGGCCTCTCCCTTTGCTCGCTTTTTTTCTCTGCACAGTGAAAGGACTAGGTAATAGACGCGCTTAGGATATCTTTGCTGCATCTCCTTTCCACGGAATTCACAATAGCTCTTCCTCCGACACGAGTGGTTCTTCCTTCTCCTCCTTCTCCTTCCCTGTTTCGTTTCTTCTTGTGCGTGTGTGCTTCCTCTTTGTTGGTGGTTTCGCTCTTGTAGACCATTGACAAGGCAGAGGATCATTGAGGACTACTGACAGAGAGTTTCCCAGAGTCCGTATCTCACCACGCGAGTTTAGCGAGCAACTTGTTCTTTTCTCTTTTTTTTTGCTGTTGTGTCTTCGTTCTTTCTTTCCATTTTATTTTGCTCCTCTTGTCAATCAGCGTCTTCGCGTTCAACCACAACCCCACACGAATTCCATCCAGGTTTCTCCCATCTTTTTTTTTTCGTTTTCCTTCTGTTTTTCTGCGAACGTGGTACGTGTGCTTGGTGGTAGTGACATCTCCAGACACAAAACTCAAACTCCACGCGCAGTTCATCTCCCTGGGGTTGGATCAAGAGGCCAGAATTCTCTGAAGACTGGATCTATTTTGGCCACACTCACTGAGGAAACCGCGCAGACTGACGCACGCACGCACACACAGTTTCGGTGCTCGACACGGTATCATTTGTGTTTTTTTTATCCCTCGCAGATATCTTTGACCACTGGTGGACGCACGTCAATCTGCCACAAACTTCGCCCATTGTTGTTACGACTACCAACCGTCACAGCACCCACCACCCACCCACCTCTTTCCTTCCCCATCACCCAACCGGTGATAGCAGCATCGTGCAACAGACGCTGACTGCAGCGCTTCTGAATTTAGTTGGATTGATCTTCCTTCTATTTGAGTTTAGTCAGGTGACTGAAACTGAATCATGAGCAGCATGGTTGTTCATGTGCTGCAGAGCGAAACAGCAGAGCTCTCAGCACTGTCTTGTGGAGATGATGGGGACTCTTCGTATGGATGTACCTCCTTGTGCTCCGTTGGACCGGAGCTTTCCATGGAGGAGAGCTCCTTTTTTGTGGAGGAGGATGAGATGCACAAATCCACAGTTCCCCCAGCCTGCCCACCTTCCCCTTTCCTCCCTGCCGAGCAGTACGCGCCACTAACTCCGGAAAAGTACGCCATTGGGCGTCAAAGCGTGCAAGCACACCAGCAAGCTGTACTCAATGAGTTCATCATGAACCAAGTCAAAGCGGCTTCGGTAGGCCGGCATGATCACTATGTGATGTTACGCCAGCTGATTAGCGAGGCGTATCACCGAGACCCTCACCGAAATGAAAACCGCCAACACTGGCGAAAGATTGTGGCAGAAATTGGAAAGGAGTACTGGGGAGCCAAAGCAATCTTCAATTATTCACCTGACCCCTATCAAAAAGTGCTGTCAAAGCTTTCGTCAATGATGCTGTGGAATGCGGATGTCCGCACGTGGACCTACCAGTACTGCGAAACAGAGTTTGATCGCCGTCGGCAGCATCAAATCGCAGCACTCATCCAACTTAAGAATGAAGGGAAGCTTTTCTTGTGAGGAATCCACTGATCAAAACGTTTCTCCGTCTTATCCTCCGGAGAGGCACGCGAACTGAACTCCCCTACGTACACACGTACTGTGAAGGTGGCGGCTGCAGCCCCTGACCATCATTGATAAAACGAATCTGCAGACTGTAACCTGGATTCCGCAACACACAAGAAGCCGTTTTTTTGTGGACTGTGTCAGCACTGAGCGACACACTTCCACACCGATATGCTGGCTCCAATCACTCGCCAGCATCAAGAGATGTAGGCTCACGAACCGTATCATAGTGATGTATCGAATTCTTTCATCATTCTGTGCAGCAGCTCCACTATTCTGCGGCAGTGAAGGAGAATTTTCCCCCCTTTAGTTCATTCTCCTTTTCAGAAAACGTGGTGGCCGAGGACATGCATGTTATAGCTGAGAGCTCATTGTACATCAGCAGTGTGCGCGCGTTTCACACGCTGTCAACGCCCCCTCGCGAGCCAGCCTGCCATTGGTTCCTCCCAGAGTGCCTGGCCGCTCATCTGGGTCCCGTCGGATGGCCTTCGCCAAGGGTTTCACAGAGGCTATTCCTGTTTCACTGTGTCAAGCTGGTGACTGCTGCACGTTTTCCAGCACTGTAGTCTTTTCTGTCCCCCCTCCCCTCCCCCACTCCACTGATGCTCGTCGTGCGTATCGTTTTCGTTCCTGGTCCTGGTCAGCTTTCGCGGTACATCCAACGCTTGCGGTGGACCAGGATGGAAGTATGACAGCCCTGGTACGCGAATCTCATAGATCTTTCGGATGTGTGGCGTCCCCCTGAATAGTTCTCCTTCATTGTCATCAACCGGGCTACGCTTTTACGGCGTTTCATTCACCTGACAATGGTCCAAAGCAGAGTAACCAAAGCTGGTGCACACTCTCCGCCACATGTTGTGGTTTTTCTTTCTTTCTTCCTCTTCACCCCCTTCTTCCCGAAGCACGGTGATGTAGGGGCACTGAAGGGAGAGCACGGCTGGCTTGGGAGGGGCTCATTTTCTGCCCCTATCTCTAGTTTTTTTTCCGTATCTTCCCTCTTTTTTCTCTGTTTGGCTTGCACACATTCTGTGGTGGCAACCCAAACCAACTGGGCTAGCTTGATACCAGCAAGAAACCATATCGGCAACAACCGAGGGAGTGGTTTTGCGTCTGGATCCAAATGAATGAATGTCGTGCCCCCTTTTTTCCGCTTCGTTTCTTTGTTGTTGTTGTTGTTGTTGTTGTGATGTTCCGCGCTTGCCCTGCTGTTTCCTTCGCCGAAATCGGCCATCATTCATCCAGATGAGGGTTAGACGGCCCTTAACGTAGCAAAAACGTTGGTGTTCTCGAGTGGGTCACAAAAAAAATTTCACGCGTATTGCTGGAAGTTTTTGAGATCTCTTTTCTTGTCCGCTCTCTGCACTTCCGTACGTGAGAGAATCCCCCCTGTCCTGTTGATGAGTGATGCCATAACGGTGTTTTTTTTCTGTTCTCTGTGCAGTTAGGGCAGACGGAATACTTGTTTCATTTCTTTTTCGTTCTCTGCTTTTTTTTTAATCTTCCCTTCTAACTGGTGGCTTCGCTTTTTTTATTTTGCTGCTGCTGTTCTCTCTTTTATTTTGCCCCTTTTTTCTTTCTCCTCCGCTTTCCCGCCTAGCTTCCTCTCTATATAGAACCTTCTTTCTTTTTTTATGTATTCCGCTTTTTTCTTCTGTACCTTTTGCTTGTTTGGCGTACGGAGTCCATCGGAGTGTTTTATTGGTTGTCCCTTTTGTGGGTTTTCTTCAACGCGTTTTTTCCCCTGGTCACTTGTATCTTTTATCTACGGTTTTTCGCGCAGAGCTCCGTGGCTGACTTTTGAAGTCTTCGGCGTCGCGCATTCGGCATCGTCCCCACACACAACTTGGCTCCCCCTACTGAACTTCTGTGACGTTGGGGAGTCAACAGTATGCGCCATGAGCTGTTGTTCCTCAAATCAGTTGATTTCTTGGTCTTCACTGACCAGCTTTTCACCAAGAAAAGAATATTCCGTATCCCAAAGTGTTCTGTCACCGTCGACAAGCGAATTCTTTTTCTTTCCACACCTCCCCTACCCCACCGTTGCAATGAATCGTTTTCCCTGTCTTTACATGGGTTGATCCTCTGTGGTGATTATTTTTGTTTCTTGTACTTTTCTTTTTCCCCTCTCTTCGCTTCATTTGCCGGTGTTTTGTTGGCTTCCGTCGTTCCCTCCCCCACCGCGAGAGCTTACTGTTTGACCACGTGAATACCCTGGCGGCCAATACAACACACCTCAAATACTGCGCACCAATGTGTTCTCGACGTATCCTGCAGCCCACGCGCCGCAATCACCCTTAAGTGTGATTGCGCTGAATACTTCAGCAGTGGCTCAGGAATACATTGTTGCTTTTTCCCCTCTTGGAGTGAAGGAGCTCACACAGTCAATCCACCAGCATTTGCTCGTCCAACTCCATGTACTTGTAATGCCCTTGAAATTGGCAGGGATCCAAAGTCAGCTACAACGATTCGTGTTTCGTTTGTTCGGCACCTTTTTTTTGTTTTTTTTTATGGTTTCATTCTTCACGTGTGGTCCTTGCAGCTTTTGTTTCCTTTCCCTATCTCCTCTGTCTTTGCTCAGCGGGCTGTCTATGTGAGATGTGACCCCAGCATGGCCGCGTGTAGGATCGATGCATCACCGCAGGCGCGGCCCGGGGGATCATCTGCGCTGGATTCAGACAATGAGGATTGGCCCCATTGCTCAGCATGAATTCTCACTTCTCTCTTGGATACGGTAACGTTGCATCAAACACCGGAGGGAGGGGGATTGCTCGCAGAGAACACAACTGAATGAAGAGTGTGAAGGCGGTGATGGCTCATCAGTTTTTTTTCTCTGCGCTGGCCCTCTCCTTCTATTAGTGTACCCGCTCACCTGCCTGATTGCAGATTGTTTGGTTTTTTTTTCTCTGGTGATTTGGGTGTTGTTTCGACTTGATATCAAACGATGTGTTAAGAAACACACCTCGCAAATCAGAATCTCCCCTGTCCTTTGTGCAGCTGAGATGAAAAGCGTTTGGTGTCATCATTGTGAACGTGATGGTGTGTCCCATCAAGTCTCGAAGTGTATCTGGCATATTCATTACCGTCAATGTCAACGTATCCAGCACGGCAGGTTTTCCTGTCCGAAGAAAGCCAGCCGCCCCTCCGTACTCCACATCAAGCCATTCATGGTGGTCATTCTACTGCATAGAAGCAAATTGAATCGCTCTAGATGGTCAGGAGGAAAGGAGAAACAAATTTGCACTGCCACCTCAGCGCGCTCCGTTAATATATTCGGGCTTCGTGATGTGCGCGAGGAAGTATTCGAATCATTTCCCACGATTTTTTTGTTTCTTGTCAGCTGTATTTGTGCTCTCCATATTTTGCTTGATCTACACACGTCATCACATATATACACCTATATATGTCTTCAAAACAACCATGGATAAATCATTTCTCTCTTTTTATCACCATATACATGCACGTATGTGCATTCTTTCTTCCCGTTGCTGTACATTTACACCACGTGTCATCCGTTGATAGACAGAAGTGCCATCTCGTTGGACCCACTTGCGCTGCAGGAAAAAAAAAACGCTGGAGCACAATGCCAAAAGACAGCGGGCCTCACACCCGCCTTCTTGGCCCGTGCGTTCGGCCTGCTGTTGACCACCCAGATGCACTACTCTAGTTGTTACCGTTGCGCTCCATTGCGATTGAGAACAGCGCAAAAGAGTTGATCTGTGTCTGAAGCTTTGACGCGCAGCCACTAAAACAAAACGCTCAAGTGGGTGAGTGGTATCAGTGTATCTTGGGTACATATTGCGTATGATAATCCCCTCTGCATGTTCTTCCAGCATTTGTTGTTTGGTAATGTTGGTACATCTCTCCATGTGAGCGAAACTGAGAAAGAGCAACATTACTTTTGTTACTCACTCCAACACTTGCGTACGCCCATACCATGTGCATCAGAAGGCATTTTCTCTCTCTCTCTCTCCCCTCCTTTTGCCAGATGCACTCTCATATATGCTCCTGCGATCATGTATTCACCTCCCCGAGGAAGGAAATGAATGTCTGCGGCTGACAGCGATGCTTTTTTTCTTGTGTGTGTACTGTCAATGTCAGCCCAGCCCATCAATTCTCCGCTTCTTTCTGTCTTGTGTTGTCAGTGATTGTGAGGAGCAATGCTGTACCAGAATACCCTGGGGACACCCTCAGTCGCTGGATCACCACTTCTCACTTTTCCCCCACACAAACACGCGCACTTTCCCCCTCTTTCTTTCTCACTTTCCCCATTCCCCCGATCTGGTGGATGTGGACGATGCTGGTGCCGTCTTCTGCAGTGACAAGGACAAGAGCTCAGCACTCGATACTAAATTTCTTCATTGCTGTTTTGATTCTTCTCCCCCCTGCCAATCAATCGTGCGATCAACGAATTGAGCAAGCAGCGGGGTCATTGAAGAGAGTAGATGCAGACAAGGCGCGAATGTCATTCACTTAACCGGTCGGTCCATGATCCACCCATCACTTTCTTATCTTTCGGTCGTAACTGAGCATGCGTAGGAGGTGGCGCCAGGCTTCTCACTCGTGGCGGATTGATCGCAGCTGCCCTTTTTTCAGTATCTTTTGTTTTTTTTTCTTTGGCAAGCTAGCGTGCATCTGCTCTTACTGTGATCTTACGTTGTGCGAGTGAAGATACTTTTCCGTTTCCTTCGTCGTTGCTGGCTACTTCAGGACCGTCTGGAAAGGGGAAGAGAGGACACATTATGCAATCCTATTTTTATTTTTGTGTGTGTGCGTGTGTACGCCCCGTCGTTGGAGAGCGAGAAACATCAGCGCGGTGGGACACCCCCACCCTCCCCTCCCCCTTAGTTCTTCTGGCAGGTTTGGCACATGGTATGGAACTTCTCTCAATCGGTGAGTGTTGCAGTTGATGCGCTATACATCAAACTGCTGCTGATCGAGCCCTCCACTCGGAGGTGAGGACTTCTACTTTTGCCATCCTTCCCTCACAACACCATCTTCCCCTCTCCATGTTGTGGTGGTGCCGCCTCTCCGGCACGCAAGACGCAACCATCAGAGAGGCGATAGGATTCTGGACGCCACCAGTCTTTTGAAACCAAGCCGCCTCAAAATCTCCGCTTTATTTTTCTTTTTTCTGCTTGGTGATCCTGACTGACTCTCGCAATATCTCGAGTGGCCACTGTTGGCGGTGTGACGTGAATACTTATCCTCCCAAACACACCCGCCACCTTCCCATCCACCCACCACTGCACATGCGCGCAGCGAGCAAAGCGTAACCATAACACGGTTTGATCGTTTCCACGTCACACAAGCATGTGTGTGTGTATGTGTGCAGGGGTTTGCTTCTCTGAAGGGAGAAGCCGCGCTATTCACCCCCCCCCTCCCTCTGCCTCTCTCCCACACACAAACACACAGTCCTTTTCCTCCCCCGCAAGCCACCAGTTTTCTTTCCCCTTTCTTCCAGTTTACTTTTCAAACGCAACTGCTTTCTTGTCGTTGTTTATGGATTTTTGGTTTGCTTTGTTTCTTTGAAGCATCAAGCTCACGTTTCTCATTCATGGATCAAATCTCATCGCAAGGAGAGTGAACTGCTTAAGCACGTTGTTATGCTTGCTGTGATCCTCCTCCCTTATGTCGCTCTTCCTTAGCCAGGATTGCTATCCATGCCTGAACCGAGGAGTCTCTCGAACCTTGTACTTCTGTGTAAGCGGCCTTTAACGCTGGAATAAAGTGCGACACATTAATCACTACCAGCTGTACTACATCACATCTCTCACTCTTTCCGTTCTCTCTCTCTCTCTCATGGGTCGGGTGCTTAGACCGTAGTACAGCTTGCCTCTGCGCTCTTCTTCAGATCTATTTCTATTTCTTTCGCTCAATCACACCACGCAGCCACGCTCCGCCGTTCAGCTTTCGTCCTGAAGATGATGAAATCTCTGACCGGTGAGATGGCCTCCGCCTACAACCCGGCGGAGGTCGAGAAGGAGTGGTACGCCTGGTGGGAAAAGTCTGACTTCTTCAAGCCTGCATCCGACGTGGGCCGCGCCACCAATGGTGAGAAGTTCGTCATTGTGACCCCACCGCCGAACGTGACGGGTGTGCTCCACTTGGGCCACGCCCTCACCGGTGCTGTACAGGACACGTTGATTCGCTACCACCGCATGAAGGGTGACAACACCCTTTACCTCCCAGGCACCGACCACGCCGGTATTGCCACTCAGGTGGTTGTGGAGAAGCGTGTGTTGAAGGAGGAAGGAAAGAGCCGCCACGACCTCGGCCGTGAGGAGTTCACCCGCCGTCTGTGGGACTACAAGAACACCCGCGCTGGAATGATCACACAGCAGTTCCGCGGCATCGGTCTCTCTCTGGATTGGTCCCGTGAGCGCTTCACGATGGATGAAGGCTGCGCCAACGCCGTCGTCGAGGCCTTTGTGAAGCTCCACGAGGATGGCCTCGTCAGCCGCTCCACACGTTTGGTGAACTGGTGCTGTGCGCTGCAGAGTGCCATCTCTGACCTGGAGGTGGAGTTCGAGGATGTTCCGAAGAACGCCAAGCTCGCTGTCCCTGGATACGAAAAGAAGGTGGATATGGGTGTTCTCACCCATGTGGCCTACAAGCTGGTGGATAGCGATGAGGAGCTCGTCATCGCCACCACTCGTCCCGAGACACTCCTCGGTGATACCGCCGTGGCCATCCACCCAGAGGACCCCCGCTACACCAAGTTCCACGGAAAGCACCTCAAGTGCCCCTTCCGCGATGAAACCATCCCCATTGTGCTGGACCCTACCTTGGTGGATATGAACTTTGGAACCGGAGCGGTGAAGATCACCCCGGCCCACGACCCCAACGATTTTGAGGCCGGCCTCCGCCACAACCTCCCCCAAATCACCATGATGGATCTCAGCGGACGCATCTCCATGGAGAGCCCCTTCAAGGGTATGCACCGCTTCGAGTGCCGCAAGGCCATTGTGAAGGCCCTGGAGGAGATGGGCCTCCTGCGCGAAGTGGTCCCCTATGAGTACCGTGTCGGGCGCTGCAGCCGCACGGGTGACATTGTCGAGCCACTTCTCATGCCGCAGTGGTTCGTGGACTGCTCGGATATGGCCCGACAGGCTGTGGAGGCGGTCCGCAACAAGGAGCTCCGCCTCTACCCTGCCACTCACGAGGCGGTGTGGTTCCACTGGCTGGAGAACATCAAGCCCTGGTGCGTCTCCCGCCAGCTCTGGTGGGGTCACCGCATCCCAGCCTACAAGGTTCAGGGTCCTATCCCTGAGACCCACCCCGACCCGTGGGTTGTGGCCCGTAACGTGGAAGAGGCCCACGTGAAGGCAGCAGCCAAGTTCGGAATCACCGTGGAGGAGGCCCGCAAGGCCACCTACAGCCAAGACCCGGATGTTCTGGACACGTGGTTCAGTTCGGCCATGTGGCCCTACAGCACCCTTGGCTGGCCCGCAGACTCCGATGATATGGCCAAGTTCTTCCCCACCTCATTGATGGAGACGGGCCACGACATCATCTTCTTTTGGGTTGCACGCATGGTGATGTCGTCACTCCACTTCACCAAGCAGCTGCCCTTTAAGGAAGTCTTCTTCCACGCGATGGTGCGCGACAAGAATGGCGACAAGATGAGCAAGTCCAAGGGCAATGTGATTGATCCCCTCTACATCATTCAGGGAGTTACCCTGGAGCAGCTCAACGACACGGTGCGGGAGGGCAACCTGAGCGACAAGGAGGTGGCCAGCGCGTTGAAGCAGCAGAAGGAGGTCTTCCCCGAGGGTATTCCAGAGTGCGGCAGTGATGCCCTTCGCTTTGGCCTGCTCACCTACACTCAGTCTGGCCGTAACGTAAACTTGGATATTGCTCGCATTGTGGCCTACCGCCAATTCTGCAACAAGCTCTGGAACGTGGTCCGCTACGTGCTCTACCACGCACTGGGCACCGACTACAAGCCAGAGAAGCAGACCTTCAGCGTTGAGGAGGATGGCGAAGGCCTTCCACTGGAGTGCCAGTGGATTCTCTCCCGCTTGGATGTGGCGATTGAGGAGGCCGTTCACGGTATGAGCGAGGGCTGCTACGACTTCGCCCTCTCCACCAATGCTGTGTACCGCTTCTGGTTGTATGAGCTTTGCGACGTCTTCCTTGAGCTGACGAAGCCCACGATCCAGTCCGGTGGTGCCAAGAAGCAACTCGTCCAGGATGTGCTTCTCTTTGTTGTTGAAAAGGCGCTCCGCCTGCTGCATCCCATGATGCCATTCCTGACCGAGGAGCTCTGGCACCGCCTTCCCCACTACTCCACGTTCTCCACCGATACCATCATGCTCGCCCCCTACCCTGAGCCGAGCGGATGGCGCAACGAAACCGTGGAGAACTGCATGACGGTGATGCTGGACATTGTGCACGAGGTACGCTCCATGAAGGCTTCCTACTCCCTCACCAACAAGCACAAGCCTGATGTCTGGGTTACCGCCCAGACCCCGGAGCTGAAGCAGCTGATTACGGAAGAGTCCTTCATGGTCAACTCCCTTGGTGTCGTTGGCACGGTAACGGTGGTACTCCCTGAAGAGGAGGCTGCGGCCGTGCCGAAGGGCTGCGGGTACTCCTTGGTGACGAAGGAGGTGGGTGTCAACATGATGCTCATGGGCTTTATCGATGTTGCCAAGGAGGTACAGAAGCTGGAGAAGCAGCTGGCCGCCCTTCAAAAGCAAATCGAGGGCACGAACAAGAAGATGACCATCCCTAACTACGAAACCAAGGTGCCAGAGAGCATTCGACAGGCCAACACCGAAAAGATGGAGTCCCTGGTTGCCCAGGAAGTTCAGCTGAAGGAAGGCCTCGAGAAGATGAAGAGCCTTCAGGTCTAAGGAGAGGTTCCCCTCTCTCCCTTCCTGTTCTCATACTGTACTCGGTGGAGTCCCTTGACCCCCACGGTGAAGATTGCTGCTATGTGCTTTCATCACTTCCCAATCACCCCCTCTCCTGCTTCAGGTATCGGATGTGGTTGTATGTGAAGTAACAGCACCTCTCAGCCCCCCCCCCCCCCCACCCCCATCCACCCTCACCCAATCAACTCCACTAACAGTTGGTGGTGGCGTCCACACCACCTACCCAACCAGTTTCTTCCCCCTCTCAAAAGAAAAGAAAGCTTCAGGCTCAAGGGAGTGACCACTCATCACCAGTAAATCTCTAAATCACTTTACCCTTACTCCCCCACAAGCGCAACCAAATGCATGGAAGCGAATTGCGTCACTGCCATGCTTGAAATTGTGCGTTTCATGTGTATCACCTTGTGTACGCACTTGTCCAGCTCCACTTCCCTGTTTGGTTCCATGGTGCCTTGTACTTCTATTCTATTCTTCTTAGTTCCTGCTTTTGTGATTCCACCTGTGGCGCTTTCGGTTGGCGACGCAAGAAACCATACATTTCACACATCTGTGAACCAGCGACTGTAGAGATCTCGTTTGTGGCGTTGTGCAGACCAACTGTTGGTGATATGTCTCTTACCTCTGGATGGGCTTCTCCTCGTGATGAGTTCCCTGAGTCAGTGCACGCGCTGATGTCCCTGTGGGGCGGCTTCGTGGACCCCACCGACGGCCTCGACAGTGCATTGGAAAAGCGGCTGGAGCTGGACTTCGCTGCTCCCCTTGACCTGCATCATCTTCCCTCCGCTCGCGTGGGGCAGCTTATGTGGGGTGCCGGTCAATCCCTTGTGCGCGAGGAATCCCGTGATGGCATGCTGGCCCTCAGTTTTACCGAGAGCTTGATTGTTGTGACCGCCAAGCAGCTCGTCATCACAGCCTCTTCTTCGGTGATGCTGCACAAGGTCCTGGAGCCACTGCTGTCCCTGGTGGGTGACTGCGGAGCCAAGGTGCAGTGGGCCAGTTTCTTCCGTCGCAATACCAGCTCTCCATGGTGCATGCATGTGGAGATGGCTGGGGAGACGAGTGACATCATGGCTCAGGAGTATGCGGAGCTCAAGGCTGCGTTTCCCTCAGGCAAGTCATTCCTCACCGGGCCGGTGGATGGCGATCACTTTTTCCACTTCGTCTTTGATGGAGTCGATCGCAGCCAGTCGATGCCACCACGCGAGACAGACAGCCAGATCAACGTGTACCTCTACGGCATGCAGCCCACGGAGGAGGACTGCCACAAGGATACTCAATCCCTGCGCCACCTGCCCAATTGTCAGTACGAAATCCACCGCGTCTTTGCTGGCGCCACCGCGGCCTCCTTCGAAACCAATGCGCAGCCACGTGATGCAACGAAGCGGATTGCGGCATTGCTGGAGGAGCATCAGCCCTCCCGCTTTACTGTTGTTGCGCTGGAAGATATTCACGGGGACGCCCCTGCGCTGCGCTCGATGCTGCACTCCTTCGATGGCTATACCCTGCAGAGCCGTACGGCCAACTGTTTCGGTGAGGGCTACTCTTTTCACCAAGTAGTGTTCTCCCGTAGATAGCGGTGCCTTGATGCGCGAATATGACATTTTCTCTCACACACACACTCGCGTCTCGTTCACCATCCTTTTCAGGTGGCGTGCGCACAGGGCTCTGAGCACAACGGCCAAGGTCGGGGGGTGAGGATCGAATCGGAACACATTCGATTCCCCTTCATGTTTGTTTGTTATCTTCGAGGTACGCAGGTGGAAGAGTGAGTGATGAACAGTGGTTCTTCACCAAAGTAGAGGAACGCCAGTGGAGGGAGTCAGGAACAACAACGCGCGGAAGTAGGGTGTCTGTTTCTGCTGTGTGCGTGAGTCAGCGACATATGGGAGAGCACACAACTTCTAGAGTTTGGCACCGCCTTGTTGTTTCTTTCATTCCTCGGCAGTTCTTCCGTTGTGTGAGGGTTGATCTGCATGTTTCTTCTTCTCAGTTCTCTTTTTTTTTGTCAGACGAGGGGGGACTCTCATCTACACCACGTCACCATCTTTTGTTTTTCGATGCTGTCCAAGGGAGACTGAACCACTTCTGTGGAGGGGGACTACCAGATGTGTGAAGAGTAGAAACCACACATGTGGGATCCCGATGTCGTACACTGAGGGTGAGGAGCGCTCGTGTCATTGTCGGTGGATCAGACTCTGATCCTTTCACAATGGAAACCAACTTGTTTGGTCCGCGATGCATTCTCATTCTCAATCTATCCTGTGTACGTTTTGCTCACATTCATCTCCACCTTCCCCAAGTCCTCTCCCTCACGTCAGTATCTAAGAGTAAGCTAAGAGGAGTGCACTCCTACTCACGGAGCGTCATTACAGATGCCCGTCGATCATGCCTTTGCTCATTCCAGATTCCTTCATTTTTGTTCCCTTTTTTGATTTTTGCTGTGCCTTTCCATGTTCGTATATGGTTCGACAGAAGATGAAGAAGCTACACACTCTGCATTACCCCATCTTCGGTGCTTTGGCAACTTCACTTCTCTCTTCTCATCCCCGTGAGGTGCTTTTCTGTCCCACGGCAAGTGTGCATGTGTCCGAACATGAGAAATCTCCCCTGACTTGTGCATTTCATGAATGCTTACTTTCTCTTTTTCTCACCTGACAAGAATCCAAGTCGTTGGCACTGACTGGATTAGCTGCAGAATATATTTTTTCCACCCACACACATACACGCACGTACTCATTTTCACAGCGACATGAGTTGGTACTCAAGCGAAGATGATGACGATGATGACTACATGGATAATGAGCTTGAGTCATCAACCGTCCATCCCGGGAGTTCCTCGCCGAGAACGACGGGACCCGGGACAGGTGTGAAGGACAATGTAGTTGGTCGTCAGGGACGCGACGCGGTGTCATGCACGACCGTCCAGACCTTAACTTTTGACGTCGTGCAGAGCGAAATGTGGAAGACCGTGCAGAGCTTTCGCGACCTCACACATGTTTCAACGGCTGCCGCAGTTATTTTACTCCGCCACTGCAATTGGCATGGAGATAACGCCATGGAGTCCTACTACTCTGGCGATAGTGATCAACTGCTGGAATCGCTTAACCTGTCGCAGGAAATCATCTTCAATGATAATCATTTGGAGCGGAACACAAGTGAGGAAACCTGTCTTGCCTGTATGGAGGAGTTAGCACCAGGAAATGGCCTGTGTTTTTCCACGTGCAAGCACTACTTTTGCTTCGACTGCTGGGTCGATTCAATACTCTACAAGGTACGGGGTGCCTTGGATCTTCTAGACGTGCGCTGCCAAATGGATGGGTGTAATGAGCTGATTGCCCTTTCACAAATGACGGAGGTCTTTGGAAGCACAGACGCACAGAAGGAGATTGTAGACCGCGCCTATCTCAACTCCTTCATGAGTGCCTCTACTCGCTACAAGTTCTGCGCGAATCCACAGTCGTGCCACAACACCATTTTATTTGTTCCGTACGCCTACACACTGAGTGATATTAGGTGTGGCAAATGTAGCTACTTCTTCTGCATGAACTGCGGGCTGCCGGCACACGCTCCGGCAACATGCCGAGACATGGAACGCTGGATTGCTTGTGTGAAGGCGGACTCTGCCTCCGCTGCTTGTGTCCTTGAGATCTCGAAGCCCTGCCCGGGGTGCAAAACGCGTATTCAAAAGACCGTTGGATGTCATCACATGACGTGTTTTCTCTGTACGCATCAGTTTTGCTGGGTGTGTTTGGCACCATGGACCGCCAACAGCTACAACACACACGCCTACAACTGCCGAGGTGATGGACGAGATGCAAAGATGACGGAGTCGAATGACTCCAAAGACTTCCTTGAGAACTACACCAATTATGACAAACACCTTAACGCGAAGAAGCGTGTCATTGACAAGTTCAAACAACTTCGTTCATCAAATGGATTCACCTTTGTGTCCATGCCCACCGCCAACTCAGATTTTGTTATTCACCTCATTCACAATATGGAGCTTGTTTATTCCGATGCCTGTCAGGTACTTGCTCACTGCTACGTGCATACCTTTTGCGCGTCTGTGGAGGGGGTTAAGGATCTCCCCGTCTTCTTCGACCGTCGTCGTCACCTTGAGGAAGCCACGAACAGTATAGCGATGAGCGTGGGCGAAATTACGAAGTACCCGCTCAACGAAACCATTGTCGCGCGAATTCGCGGAGAAGTGGATGCAGTGAATAAGTGGATTCAGGTTATTTGCTCAATATGATGGTTGTTTTTTTTTTTGAAGATGTGCGGTTGCTGCGTGAACCAGCCAAGGCGCCAAGTATTGGCGATGAAGGCTTGGCTATTATGATGAGGTACCGACAGATGTGCTGCGCTGACGTGGTTAGCGCGTCCTGCCTCGGATTCTAGTACCTATTTCATGCACGACATATATGTAAGGAAGTTTCAGTTGTCTGGGTCACTGGTACTAATATTCTATTTTCATTCTTTTGTTTTTGTTTTTTTTTTTAAGACTCAAGAGTACGAAGTGTATAGTGCCTAACTGGTGGGCTTGTAACAGTTGTTGTGAAGAAGTTCCCTGAGGGCTACCTTCCAACTCGTCATCATGTCAAACATGAAAGATCCGCTGACACTCATGGCCATGTGGGGCTCCATGAAGGACTACGACCCTGCGCAGGGCTTCAGCTTCGAGGGGCCAGAGAAGCGTCTGGAAGTCATTATTCGCTATCTCCCCGAGACACACGTCCTTGGTCTTCACAGCCTCGGTGATGAGGTCTGGGAGGGTGTGGTGGGATCTCTCAACGCCCAGATTGTTTCAAAGGAGAAGAATGAGCACATCAAGAGCTACGTCCTCACGGAGAGTTCCTTGTTCGTCATGAAGACACGCATTATTCTCATCACCTGCGGAACGACAACCCTGCTGAACAGTGTGCCCGCCATCCTCGAGGCCATCAGCGCCGTCCGGGCTGAGTTGGAGTGGGTCTCCTTCATGCACAAGAACTACTCATTTCCGTGGGAGCAAAAGGGCCCACATACGTCACTGGCAGACGAATTCGCTGCACTGAAACGCTTCTTTCCTACAGGGAAGCCCTACATTTTTGGTCCAGTGGATAGCGATCACTACTTCCTCTTCTGCTACGACGACATCATCCGTCCGTGTAGTTCAGAGGATGATACGCAGCTGAGCATGACGATGTACGGGCTGGACAAAGAGCAAACGCAACACTGGTTTAGCAAAGAGTTCATCTCCACCAGTGACGAGACGAAGCGGATTCGTGCCGCCACTCGTCTCGATCAGGTGGTGGATGACAGCTGGACCTTGCATGACCTGCAGTTCGAGCCCTGTGGGTATAGCATCAACGCCATTCGTGGTGAAGAGTATCAAACCATGCACATCACCCCAGAGGACCACTGCTCATTTGCGTCCTACGAAACGAACAGTCGTGCCGCCAACTACGATGGTCGCATCCACACGGTGCTGAGTGTGTTTCGGCCGCAGCGGTTCACCGTCATTGTGTTTTTGGACCCGGAAAGTGCTGTGGGGAGGGCATACCGCAACGGCGACGGCATCGGTGTGGAGCCGGAGTACTACCGCGATGACTACGACGTTGTTCACCGCACCGTCAACGAGTTCGCCCCTGGCTATGTGGCCATGAAGGTGAACTACGTGAGGAAGGCAGCCCCCGCCACCGCCACCGCTTAGGAGTAGATGTGCTGTGCGGTGTGTTTCTGCTGCTACCACAACGTCGTGTTGGTGTGAAGCAGGATTCCACACGAAGTGTAAAACTGGAGTCTCTATGTGGGGTCTCATTTTTGCTCCTAATCATCCACCAAGCTACGGCTGATACCACGATCTAAACATAGAGCATGAGCGGTAAACACACAAGTCGTTGAGTTTCGTCGTGTGTTGGTTTTTTTTTTGCTTGTCATCATGTGCTCTTCTCTCACCCTCATCTCCACTTAGCTCAGAAGTAGTGCGTGAGTGCGTACGGGCACATTTCGCATCACCATAGGAACATCCCCCAATGTACTGTCGAGCTGTACGGTTGATGACGGCTCGATGGCAGCCACGCTTGCTCCTCGCACCCTTCCATCCTCGCCCGGCAACTCCCTATCAGCGAGTACTGAATGCGGTGATGGAGGAAGGTAGTGGCCTGATCGCCGCATCGCACATTTTTGATGAGTTCAAGGTCTTCTATCGTTCGAATCAGGCAACAGCATCGGGGAATGGCCCAGTCCAGGACAAGCCGCTCACCTTCTTTTGTGGTAGCCCACGCGATGTGAGGCCCATGACGGAGCTCCTCTTAAAAGTACTCTGTGATCTGCAGCGTCTAGAGGATATGCGCTTTCTCTTCATGCAGTGTGTTCTGGAGCTGGACGCGGCATCCCTCTCCTCCGAGCTCTTCAACGTGTACCTCCTTGCCATTAGTATGAGTGATTCCTACAATGCCCACGAGGTGGACAATGTGCTTGACTTGCTTCGGCTGAAGGAGGTGGAGCCGGATGTTGTGACGCAACTCTCGGTACTGTTGTTGTATCTTCGCTTGGGTCGTGTGGAGAGCGGGGTGTTGTGGTGGCCCTCTATTGTCAAGGAGGTCCGGGAGCAGGTCGCACAAAACCGCCAAGATCGCCACCCGTTACTGGGGCTTCGATTGCAGCACTGCCTTCAAACGCTGATGAGGCTCCACACAGACGTCACCATGCTGAGGGAATGCATTGAGCTGCTTCAGCTTGTGGCACCGGAGCGGCTAACCTCCGCGGTGCTTCTTCCCTGCTTCGTTCGTGGCGTATCAAATGGGGCCGTCCCACCCACCATGCTGATTAAGATGATTCCAATGATTGAGGCACATGGGTCGACGCCCTCCACGAGCTCCCCGAGCCCTGCACAGACTCCAGCCCTCAGCAGTGCGTGGACGGTACTACGGCTGGCGGCGAAGTGCTCCCTCTGGGAGGATTGCGCCTCAGCCGAGTACCTACGCGAGTACCTTCGGCGTAGCAAAGAAGAGGGAAAGAGCTTCGTCCTCTCTCCCCACCATGAAGCGGTGGTGGCACTCCTCTACGTTGATACGCTTGTGCAGGTGAAGCAGTACGAGCAGGCATTTGATGTGTTGGAGACAGAAGTCACTGCACCACTCCATCAGCCTGCCGATCGGCCAAAGCTCTTCGTGGAGGACCTCAAGCTGCTCCTCCTCAGTCGTGATCCGCTTAGCTCCTTTATCGCATCTATTTCTTTTGGTGGAGCAGATGCCATCGCTGACATCCTTCAGCAGCGCAAGGAGAAGCATGAAGGTGGCGGCATCGTCACCTCGACATCGCTCGACGTGGTGATGGGTGCCTACGCTCAGATTGGAGATGGGCCCCAGGCAGAGGCCCTCCTGCAGCAGTATTCAAGCTTCCATGCCACGCCAACCTCTCTGACATACGCCTTCCTTTTGACGGCGTATGCAGCCGATGTACCACACGCAGCGGTGCGACGCTGGCGTAGCCTCGCTGACTCCGGAGAGCTCAGTGAGGTGGGCTGTGCAGTGGACGGACGGCTCCTGCGTGTCGTGATGGACGTCACCCTAGACGCTGGAGACTTACCGCAGGTGCTCCGTCTTCTGGATGAGTATGGCGCAACGTGTGGGATGGAAGTTCGTCAGAGCAGTCGCTTGCTGGAAGAATTGGCGGCGCTCGGTGATGCCTCTGCGGTGCGTCGAGCGGTCGCAGCCCTACGAAAGTGTCGTGTGCACGTAGACCGCAAGTCATTGGCGAAGGCAATTGCCACACTCACCGCATATGGAGAACAGTGTGATGATATCCATGCCTAAGTTTGGGTGGGAAGTGGGGGGTGCCTACCAATCCCTTCCCCATCTGTCACAGTGAAGCATCACTATCTTTGACCTCAATGTGTGTGTGTGTGTCTATGTGTATGTATGTGAGCAAGTCAGCTAGTGCTATAACCAAACACCTTCTCTCTTACCCTGCTCCCTCTTATGTTGTGTTGCTGTAGTTGTGATTACCTGCTAGTAGGAGGGCTAACTAGTAGCTCCACTCTTCTTCGCTTGGCATTCTCCTGTGTTTAATCGACCATTTTGCTGTCTCTGTCCGTGACAACCTATCCGACACCCTCGTAGTTTGTCCTCGTGCCAATGACCAACACCACCACTCAAGTAGCGAACAGCTTTACCACAGAGTTCTTCGAGCGCCTAGCCAAGAACGCCTCCAACCTCAGCGAGCTGTACTACCAGGAGGCCAACATCGCCGTCAATGACTTTGAGTTCGGCCTGACGGAGGTTGACTCCGAGTCCATCGCCACCTTCCTCGCCAGCTGGTCCAAGATTGTCGAGGACTGCCACATCGCCGTGGAGAACGTGAGCACCTCCTCCACCTACGGCGGTCTCGTCGTCTTCGCCAACGTCACCGCCACCGGCCGTGGCCTGCAGCAGCACTTCCAGTTCACCACCACCCTGGAGCTCTACCGCAGCCGCTTCACCCCTGAGGGCTACTGCATCCGCCACCAGGTCATCTCCCGCGTGGGAGCCCTCGATGCACCCGAGCCCACCCCCGCCCCCGTTGCGGAAGAGACCCCCGTCGAGGTGGCCCCGGCCGTCGTGGAGGCCCCTGCCCGCCACGAGGAGGCCCCCGCCGCGCCCGTTGAGGTGCCCGTGAAGGAGGCCGCCGCCGTTGCGGAGCCTGCTGCCCCTGCCCCTGCCGCCCCCGTTGCCGCCGCCGCCGCCCCCGCCCCTGAGGAGAAGAAGACCCCCGCCACGATGAGCTGGGCCTCCCTGGCGAGCTCCTCCAAGTCGGCAACCATCGATGCCTCCAAGCCGGTGCGCGTCGTGGCCCGCACGGGACCCGCGCCAGCCGCCCCCGTCGCCCCCAAGGAGAAGGAATCTCCCGCCAAGCCAGAGGCCGCCGCTAAGCGCCCCGCTCGCCGCCCGGAGCCCGTCGGTGATCGCCTCATGTTCAACACCACCGCTCCCGTGACGGATGAGGATATTCGCGCCGCCCTTGGCGCCATGGCCACCTCCCTGGTGTCCCTCCGCAACTGCTCCGACAAGGGCCGCGTCTTCATGGACTTCGCCGCCAACGTGCAGGCCTTCGATGACCTCAGCTCCCAGGAGATCCTCCTCGGTGAGTCGAAGACGAAGATCAGCGTGTACCGTCAGCACGACCGTCGCTAAACGAACGAGACGTTGATGAGCGTGGCTATCCCCATTCCACACTCACCTACCTCCCAGCTACCCCATTCCTCGTGGTTTGTTTGATAAACAGATGCCTCAATTCTTAACGGGCAGGCCACCCACTCTCCACCCCAACAACCTCCAGCGGATTTGGAGGGCAGCAGCGATGGATGGGAATCAACAACACGGGAATCCAATCAACCGGTGTTTTGTGGCGTCCTAGCCCAGCACACTCACATGGAGATAGTGAGTGAACATAACTACATTTTTTTTCATGTCTTTCAACCAAAAAAAAACAAAAAAAAGAAAAAAGTGACCCAACAGGCGGTTCTCGTGGATTCGGGGTACCTTCAGAGCGTTGTAGTCTCACATGTGTTGACTTGCTTGTGGTGATGAGCCTTTCTCTGCTCGAGCGGCTGAACCACAGTCTGGAAGCGACACACAAAAAGAGAGCATTTTTACGTCTCTGAGCACCCCAAGGAGAGGCCGTGTGTTCTGCACCCCAGGAACCGAAATATGTCAAAGCCTAACATCAAATTGTAGCCCCTCCTTCTGCTTCAGTTGGGCAAATGTGTGAAACCAGCCTCTTCTCGCATACATCTAGTGGATAGATGGTGCTGGCACCTCCACTATCAGCATCTTTCGTGATGCTGCTGGAATGCCTACCATAATTCTCTGCGTTCGTGACGATGGAGGCGACTATTTTCACGCTAGTCCCAATTGGTGGCTGTGGGCTTGGCTGTAAATCAATATACTTTTAAGGTACCCCCATCTGCTGCGTTGCATGACGGGGGTACGTGTCTCACACATGCTTGTGCAAGACTCTATGTGCGTTCATGCCCTGTTGCTCTGTTTTCACCATTCTTCTCTTATGTAGATTGGCATCTATCCTACACTCGGTCCACGCCACATCGACCCTCCTTAACGGTCGAAGGTTTTGGATACATTTGGTGACGGAGATATTAACCACACTCACAACAGCAAAAGCATTTCTCAGTGCTCTATACATTCATTGACGACTTCCACTTGCTGTTCCAAACCACACACAAAAAAGGAAGCATGAACGGCAACACTCCTGCACTAGAGCATACTAAAGTATGCCTACGAGTACCTGCCACCACAGCAAATCTAGGACCAGCCTACGATGTGATGGGCATGGCCCTCTCCATCTTCATGGAGTTGACGGTGGAGGTGGCTGACACCTTCTCCTTCACGGTGGAGGGTGATGGGGCGGAGCACATCGCGCTCGACGAGACCAACATGGTCTACCAAACCTGCAAAATTGCCTTTGAGGAATACGCCCACCGCCCGATGCCACCCCTGCGCTTCACCATGCACAACAACATTCCATACGGCTGTGGTTGTGGCTCCTCCTCTGCGGCTGCGGTTGCCGGCTTTGTCGCGGGTATGACTCTCTGTGGGCTTGCCATGCGCACGAAGGAGAAGGAGGAGCTGCTGGAGGTGGTCGCCCGTATTGAGGGCCACCCAGACAACGCCGCACCGGCCATTTACGGTGGCATCCAACTTGGCTACCGCACGGCAGAAGGTCATGTGGGCACCTACCGTGTTCCCCAGGCCCGTCCTCTGTCCATTGTTCTCTTCGTGCCGCACAAACTTATGAAGGCAAGCACCCACGTGACGCGCAGTCTCATCGCCGACACCGTCTCCCTCCCGCATGCCATTCAGAATATCTCTGGAGCTGCCATCCTTGTGCTGGCATTAACCACTGGATCCTTGGAGCTGCTCACGAACAGCTCAGACCACATCCATGAGATGCAGCGGGCGTCCGCCCTTTATCCTCACTATGCCCCATGTGCAGCAGCGGCTCGCACGGCAGGTGCATCCTATGCCTTTCTGTCTGGTGCAGGTCCTACTGTCTGCGCCCTGGTTGGTGGCCGTCACGGAGACATCCTCACCCAACACGAAGATGAGCGCGCTGCTGTAGGCATTGCTGAGGCCATGGTTGCCGCCGCCCACAAGGCTGGTGTGGAGGGCCGGGCAATCATCACGCAGCCCTCCGACCTCGGCGTCCACTTCGTTGGCCGACACCCTCTCTCTCCTGGTGTCGAGTACATCAATATTTAGCGAACAACGGTTCGTGTTGCGTCATTTACTGAATTTCTTTCATTTGCCTGTGGCAGTATATCAAGCAAATCCAGCCCTCACACAGCACCTCCTAGGTCTCACACTCTCAGGGTGAGCAAGAATCATTCGTGTGTGTGGGAAAATGAAGGGTGACTGTACCTTCCACGCGATGTTGAGACCCATACACCTCCTAAGTCGTTCAATCACAGCAACCGATGCTGTGGTAAACCGATTGCGATTCCCACCCATGGTGTGCTTTGATGCAGTTAGTTGTGGGGGCATCCATATCATCATGTTGCTTTTTTTTCCTTCAGCATCTGTGCGTCGAAACCAAGAGTCCTTTGGTCTTCATTACCCCCTCCACGTTGTCCACCCTCCTCACGCTACGTCCGCTGTTTGCGTATATCGCGCTGTACGGGACGGCTAGCTGAACATCCAATGCGGCCGTTGCTCGCCCAGCCTAAGTAGTATGGTAAGGGTGCAGGGTTTTCTCCGTAGCCAGAGAAACTTTGTTTGCCTGTTTCCTTCCAGATCATCAACACACTCTTTTCTCTCATTTTAACTTTCTCGTCTCTTCTTTTTTTTTGTTTTTCACGAGGGCTGCAGCCATTCTCAGTCACAATGGAGGAGTCGGTGAGAAGTAGCTCACCCGAGGCCACTGAGTCCGAGCCATTGCGGCATCCACGCGAGCTGCCAGCGGAGCACCGACGAAATCGCAAGTCGTGGTCATCAGAGGAGCTCCAGGCCTTTTGGAAGAAGAAGAAGGTGGAGAAGAAACAACGAAAGAAGGCGGCGGCGGCAGAACGTAAAGCTGCCCAACAGGAGGAGTGGGAGACCCTGGACGAGGAAGCCAAAGAAGAACGACGACGGGCGGCGGTCGAGGTGCATGACGCCCGACGTCTTCTTGAGGAGGCACACCAGCAAACCGCCAGGAACAACTTGGCAACGCCCACCCTTCCCACCCTCGTCTTTGACCTCAGCTTTGCGTGGTGCATGACAGTGGCTGACACCAAGAGCACCGTGGCCCAGCTCAAGCTGAGCTACAGCGCACTTCGACGAGCCGCCTTTCCCTTCCGCCCCGTCTTCACCTCCCTCTGCGGCCGGGAGTTGGAGGATCTCGAGCACACCTCCACCGCCCAAGGGGAGGTGCTTAAGGATGGCCTGATGGACTTCGCCGGCTTCCGCGCTTTCCCGCCACAGAGTGAGCTGGATCGCCACTGGAAAGAGTTGTATCCTGCGGAGCGTGTTGTCTTCCTCACTGCTGATGCGGAGGAGATCCTGGATGACGTGGAAGATTCCACCATCTACGTTGTTGGTGCCTTCGTGGATCATAACCAATACAAGGGCTTGAGTAAGTCGGCTGCGGTACGTCATGGTGTTCGCACGGCACGCCTACCTCTCCAAGAGCGCGTGGACCTGGGCAACCGGTGCAAGATCCTCACCATCAATCATGTGGTGGATCTCCTCACGCAGTACATGGCCAACGGCCGTGACTGGACGTCAGCCATTGAGACGGTGCTTCCTGTGCGCCGTGTCCAGCAGGAGGAGCTCGGCAGCCGTAAGCGTCGTCGGCAGCTGCAGGGCCAAGGCGATGGAGGAAGCTCCACGACGTCGGTTGAGGAGCACCAGGCCTCTGCGTGATGGGTGTGGGTCGTCCGTCCGTGGATACGGCACATGATGATGCCTCATCTTCGGCGTGATTCCCGCTCACCATAACTCTGCTAACGTTCCGAGTAAGGAGGTTGGCACAGGACAGAAGATTCTAGTGAAACGGATCTTTGCTGGTTGTCCTGAACCCAGCACGTCATCCACACACACACACACAAACATTTAATATGTAGCTCGTGTCGTTGTTGATGTTCCAACTGAATTGTAACGCTGCCTTTCTCCTCTTTTTTTTTCTTGGTTGTGCCGGCACCCATCAGTGGATCTTCAGGAACACAAACAGCATAAAAGCACAAAAAAAACAGTGGAGAGAAGAGGAACAACCCCACGGTACTTGAGAGGAAGATGGATTCCGTTGACGAAGATCATCATAGATCCCCCAAGGACGAGGAGCAGGTGACTGTGCCCGAGCCCGCCTCAAAGAACGGAGCAGGAGAAGACCACCATGTGGAGCCGAAAGCATCTAATCGTTGTTTGGTGTACTGCCGACTACGTCCATCCAACAAGCGCGACTTCGTTGCCGCTGGGTCCTCCCCACTCATCACCGTTTCTGGCAACTGCGCCGTGGTGAAGGATGAGCGCAGGTACAACTTTGATGGCACCTTTGGCGTAGAGTCTTCGCAAGAGGAGATCTTCCACTCCGTAGCCATTCCATGCATCGATCACGCCTTCCGCGGGTGTCGTTCGGCCTTGATGTGCTACGGCCAAACCGGCACCGGCAAGACCTACACTCTGTGCAGCACCAAGGAGGGCCAAGAAGGTATCATTCCTCGCGCGGCCAAGTACATCTTCGATGAGATCATCGCCAAACACCCCGAGCGAAGGTACGTTGTGGAGGCTCAGTTCGTGCAGATTTACCGCGACAAGCTCAACGATCTCCTCCAGACGCCAGAGAAGGCGGCCGCCGACCGCCTCATCCCGAGCAAGGCCCTCGACATCCGTTGCGACGATGTTGATGGGGTCACTCTGACCGGCGTGCAGAGCCAAGTTCTCACCAGCTCGGAGGAGATGGTGAAGCTGTTTCATACTGGCAATGCACGACGTGTGGTGGGAACGACGGCCATGAACGCCGAGTCGAGCCGTGGCCACAGTGCGCTCATTGTGTGGATCTCCAACGAGGACCCATCCAATCTACGTGCGGGGCGGACGATGGGCAAGCTCACCATCATTGACCTCGCGGGGTACGAACGCTTCAGCAAAACGGGCATCACCACCGACAACACCATTCAGAAGGATGAAGCCAAGACGATCAACGCCTCCCTACTCGCGCTAGGACACGTCGTGAGCGCGCTATCCTCTGGCAGCCGCCACATTCCGTGGAGAGATTCCAAGCTCACACGTCTGCTGCAGGACTCCGTTGGTGGCCGCAGTCGTACCTCCATCATCTTGACCGTTGGACCGAGCAGCGAGCACTTCCACGAGACCGCCAACACCCTTCAGTTTGGTATGCGCAGTATGTGTGTCAAGGTGGAAACACGTGTGGCCGTTTCCGTGGACTATGTGGAGCTCAGCCGCATTTTGGAAGGTGAGGTGACGAAGCGCGATGCCCTCATTGACACCCTGCGAGCGGAGAATCGGGAGCACGTGGAGCAGCAGCGGCTTGTGGATCAGCGCTACTTCGAGGATAGGCAACGGCTCCAAGACACGATTGAGGAGGAGCGCAAGCGGGTTGTGTCTGCCGGTGGCAATGAGGAACAGCTGAAGAAGCTGACGGAGGTGCTCGAGGTGGAGGCGGAGAATTTGAAGGAGCAGCAGTGTGAGGAGATCTCCTACCAGGAGGAAGCCTTCTCGCAGCGGGTTGTGCGGACCATTGAGGTGGACCGCTTCCGCACGGAGCGAGACATTGCCCAATATAAGATCCTCTACGAGAAGAACATGGAGGATTTGAAGAAGAAACTGGATGCAACGCGTGGTGCGAGAACCAACGAGGATTTGCTCCGTGCGCTGCAAACAATAGCCGAAAAGGATGTGATAATCGCTGCTCGCGCCACGGAAACGGCCTCGCTGCACGAGGTCATTGCCCAGCTCGCGGATCAGCTCGAGAGCCACGGCGTAGCGCCGGCGCTGAATGTGGATTTGCTGGCCAGAAACTTCATGGATGTCTCACAGGTGGAGGAGATCCAACAACAGTTGCGGGATGAGAATGAGGATCTTAGAGCCAAGCTCGTGGACCTACGCGCGCAACTGGATCGCATGACGAGCATTGCCAATCATCGCAAGGATGAGATCAACAACCTGCACAAGATGCTGCAGCAGCTGCGTTCGTCTGGTGTCGCGGTGCCTGAGGTGGAGTCAGAGAGCCGCGGTGCGACGGACCTCGTTGGTCGGGAGGAGGTGGAGCTGATGCGCCTCTCCATGCAGGCGCGGCTGGATGATGTGGCGATGGAGTGCAGTCGGTTGCGGGAGGAGCTGAAGACGAGGGTCCGTGCAGAGGAGGTGCCCATGACGGCACGACGCATGCACGTGCCCGGCTCGGTGGAGGCCACGCCACGCCGCGAAGTTTCTCTGGCTTTTGGCATGACCCCACGCGGCCCGTTCACCGCCAGGAGGACCAACGCCAACACCACATCGACGTCGGCGGTTGTTGGTGTGGAGTCGCTGCGGCACAGCTATGAAAGCATCATTGAGCAGCTGAGACATGAGGTGGCCACCCTGCGGACGGCCGCCATGAAGGGAGGTGCGGCCACGTCAAACGGCGCGGCAGCGACCACAACCACGGCGGTGCGTGAAGGCAGTCCTGCGCCAAGCTTGCCGGTTCCTCCGCTCATGTTGCGTCAGTGGGGGAGCACCGCTCGAGATATTCTAGAGGAGGACGGCGATCATTTGCACGGGGCCGTGGAGAGCGGGGCTGCTCACAACAACGTGGATTTTGTTGTGGGCGTGAAGGAGGCGGAGGTGGAGGCCGTGGTGAAGGCGATGCTCCTTCAAGAGCAGCAGATTGCCAATGACCGTGCAGTGTTGCAGTACAGCGGAGAGCTCATTAAGATTCTTCGTTTGCAGCTCCGCATGGCTCAGCTGGTGCCGGATGCTCCGCAATCTGCCGCGCCGCCTCCCTTCCTTGGGCTCTCTCAGCGCACCTACACGGCGCTGCTTGATAAGCTCCGCCAGGAAAATCGCAAGTTGGCCGGTCGTCTTCTTCTTCCCACCTCCGCATCCTCTGAGGATGTCATGACAATGGAAAAGGTTCTGGCCGACCGTGACGCTGCCATTTCCGCCAAGGACGCGGCGTTGCTGGAGATGTCCGCGACGAACGAGTACGTCTCCAAGATCGCGTCACGACTTCTTGGCCAGCTGCAGAACTTGAAGATCACCCCCTGCGTAGCTGTGCCTGACGCTATTCAGGACCAGTGCGGCCCCGCCTCCTCGGAGGCCATTGCGGAGCTCGAAGCGGATTTGCAGCAGGAGAGAGACAGCAATGAGAGGCTGGATGTTCAGCTGAGGATGCTGCGTCAGGAGCGAGAGCGTATTGCCTATGGAGTGCGGCTGCAGCAGGAGGATCAGGTCTCACAGACCATGGCGCGCATGGGTTGTGAGATCACGGATCTCAATGAAAAGTTGGCCAATCAAGATGCAGAGATTAGAAGACTGCAGAAGGAAAATGATGAGCTGAGGGCGGCAAAGGGGTGGGGCCCTATGCAATTCTTCTTGGGTGGTACATCTCCATCCAAGAAGAAAGCCGACTCTCCGACCACCACAACGCCGGTGACGTCGGGCCGCTATCGTGATCCATCCACATCCGTCGAACGTGAAGACTGGCCAAATTCAGCGCTTCACTACTGACGTGGATTGCTATTGTTCTGTCTGGTACCTACATCTTCTTCACCCCTACACACACATTCACACACAAGAGTGCGTGCGAGACACAGCACTTTGTGTATTGTGCCTCCGCACGATATGATTAGTTGGCATTTGGCCAATCTTTATCTGAGTTGTCGTTGTTGTGTCCTGATGCGCGCGACGCGTGGCTCGCCCACTACTCCATCCATCTCTCTCCTTGATCTCTTCGTTTCTAATGCACAAGCATGAGCTGAGTTAGGAGGCGCCCGATCTCACAGGACGGATTGTTCCTGGCGTGCTCAGTTTTCTTCTTCTTCGTGTGCGTTGGTATCTGCACGCGAGCTACCGAGTAGCGGTGGTGCGCGACGCCATCTCCTCAAAAGCATATTCATCATTTCATTTGGTGGCAGACGCGACGCCTGAGTACCCCCACAGACGTGGATACGCTCACCGCCACACGTACATCACTCATACCAGTGGCATCTACCAACTCGATCCGAAGATACCTTCTTTTGTTGTTTTGTTTGGCGCGACACTTCGTGGTACCTGTACCATCTTCTCCAGTGGCCATCTTCTCGTTTCCTCTTCCACCACCCCCAGCACGGGAAACCTGAGCAGTGGGTTTTCCGCTCAGTCTCCAAGCATGGCTTCTCAGCCCGTTGCTTCCCCTCCACTTCATCCAGACGCCATGCTGGACATGACTGAGACCACTTCTAGTCATGCATATCGTAGAGACCAACAACCACAGCGCTCCTCATCACATGTAGCTTCATCTGCATCGCTGGACTACGTCGCGGAGCCGCGTCGGAGGCCACAAGGAAGCCCGCCTGCCGTTGTGGCCCTCATGACGGTGATGCTGATCATGATGGTGCTGGCATGTGTGGAGTCCATCACGGATAGTGATTGGTTCTGGAAACTCCGTGGAGGACCTCGTGGACGGCCCATCTCCTTCCTACCCTCGTTGGTGTGGGGGGCTGAGGCGACGGCGGTGCGCTATCGTGGCGGATTATACCGTGGCATCACCGAAGAAGATTTTCGTCGTGGAGGCCAAACCTTCAGCATGGAGTTGGCCATCCCCGCCTTTCCATCCAATGAAACGTTGCTACGTGAGATCATGGCGGAGTCGCTCACCCAGCTCGTTCGCATCGTTGATCAGTCGGGCAACGTGTACAACTCCATGTTCGTGAATATGGATGGGCACATGAAGGAGAAGCTGGCGGAGAACAACATCTCTCACCACGTTCTGCAATGGCAAAGCATCATCCCGGAGTTGGTGGAGCGCAGTGATGTGGAGGTGGGCGATGGAGGCCGCCTGGCAACCGTCACCTTCGCCCCGTCGGACTGGTCCCTCCCGCCGGGTCTATCCTTGTTGGTCGTTCCATGCCTGACCTTCTCCATCTTTGGTTCCGCGGCGGAGATTGAGCTCAACGACATGCCCATGAACTGCCTCTCCGGTGATCCTTTTCTTATTCGCCATGAGCCCATGTTGCAGGTCGTGGAGGATGTGTGGAGTCGTCGTGGCCAGCTCGTGACGGGCAGACCGATTGAGGTTCCCATTCGCTTTCACGCCGCTGTGGGCTCCCTTGACCGTCTTGCGTTGGAACGTGGGCTGCGTGTCGTTGAAGGGACAACCTGCCTCCACTCACGAAACGCCTTTGTTCGTGGCAGCATGTGGGACCCTCGTGCGATGGTGTACCGCTTCACCCCACACCGTGGAGGAGTTCAGACACTCTGCTTTATGCCCTTTCCAGACACCTACCCTCTGGTACCCATGCGCATCAAGCTCATGGACTCCTACGAAGTGGCTGGGCCGGAAGGGGCCTCAACCGACCCGCCCCAGGTGCGTGTGGAGCAGGAGTTCAGTGGGACCATTTATGGCACCAACCTCACCACACGTGATACCGCCGTCATGACGGATGAGCTCTGCACCGACTTCTCCTCCCAGAACGTGTTCTTTGTGGAGCTCTTCTTCAGCAGCCCAACACGTGTCAGTTTCTACGGTAAGTTTCATCGTCGTGGCATCTACCACATTTGCTACCACCACGCCGACGCTGATGCCTACGTGCGGGTGACGACCCTCCTCGTGGAGAAGGGCAGGGAAGTGACCATTGACGGAGGTACGAGCAACGTGCTCATTGATCAGGATGTGCGGCTGGTGGAGTCGGCCTCGGTGACGCGCTTGAAGGTACAAAACAAGGGGCATCTCGACCTCAAGAAGCGCTCCCTCAACGTCTCCTTCTTTCTGTGGTCGGGAGGAAGCATCACGGGCAAGGGGGTGCTGAACTGCACCGGGTACAGCCGCATCACGACGGAAGGTTACGAAACACGTCTTCTCTCCGTTCCCCTTCACAACTACGGCGACATGACCATCGACGTCCAACGACTATTCATTGGCAGAGATGGCGCCATACACAACTACGGCAACCTCACCCTCCTTGTCTCGTCACTCGGGATGGATGGCATCAGCAGCGCCGTCTCGCATGGCAAGCGGAACGTCATTCACAACCACCACGGAGGCACACTGCGCATCATGGCACTAGACAAGCGCTCCTATGCCCTCCTGACGTGCCGGCTTCTCTTTAGTGGTGGGCGTATAGTCCTGATTGGGCCCATCAGCTTGACCGACGTGACGGCAGAGCCAAAGGCATCGATCCGGGTGAGTACCTCGGCTGCCATCACGGGTTATAGCATGCGGCTGGCCTGCCCCATTCAGCTGGAGGAGGGATCCTCCTTGACGTTGATGGAGGGAAGCGCACTCTCCGTGGCTGAGGTCTTCGGCACCGGCGAGCTCATCATTCGTGGAGATGGTGTAATGCTGGACTCGCTCCTCGTTCATGACCAGGTCTCCGTCCTTGTGGATGGGGTGCAGAACAATCATAGCATCACAGTGAGCGTCTACGGTACCTGTGAATTTGGTGAAGGTACCTTCGTTCGGGTGGTTTCCGCCACATTTGCCACGAGCACCGGCCTGGCCAAGATGATGTTCGCTGGCGTCGTGATCGCCTCCATTGGCCAAACACGCTTCTCGGGCAACATGATCATTCAAGCAAGTGGGGTTTGTGTCGTATACAGCGCACCACTTCCCGGTGGGGCGGCGGCGGACTGGGTGCCCACCGTGGCCTCCCTCTTTGTACCCCCACGGGCCACCCTCTTCGCCATTGATGCGCGCTTCATGAACGATGGCACCTCCGAGGCAGAGGCAGAGGCAGAGGCCGTCGCCTCCGCCCTCGCCCCAGCAGGACAGACGGCCCTGTGCTCCTCATTCATTGCCCTGTCAGAGTACCTCACCCTCGGTGGCCGTCTTCTTCTCCACGGTTGTGTGTCTATCCCACTCGGAGGTACCTTTAGCGGTGCTGTGGCTCGCATGAGCGACGTGGATGACAGCACATGGAGCACCCTTCAGGCCACCTGCGACCACTTCCTGGCCCACATGGAGGTACCCCCATACTGCAGCCCCTCGAGTAGGCCACCCCCTGCGATGCGCACCGGCCTTAGCACGGGCAATGAGCTCCACATCCGTCAAGGTGCCTCCTTCACCCTGGATGAGTTTACCCTCCTCTCTGGTGTGATGCGGGTGGTGGATCGCCTGAGTATGAACATCTCCGGCCAGGCATCCATCAACGGCGGCACACGTCTTCTCATTGGGGATGGCGGATCGATTCGTGCCAAGAAGGTGATCATCAACGGCTCAGTGGAGATTGGCACACCAAGCCTCACCGCCATCGTTGCGGAGGAGGTGGAGCTGCTGGAGGAAGGTGTTGTCGTTCTCTCACGCACCTCCAAGAGCTCTTGTGAGGAGGCCGTTGTGGCCGTGTTCGGGAGCTTAGACCCACTCACTGCCCATCCAGATGCCGTTCATTGCCTGCAGAGCCCCGATTCCGCCGAGGCAGACCTTCGCCATCACCCCGCTGACATCTCGGACAGCAGTGGCAAGAATCTCTACATTGCCATGTTTCACACAGGTCTGGCCTGCCCGACCGATGTGGTGGATGAGATGCAGTCGTTGGGCAATATCCTGTCGGCCTTCTTCCACACGCGTAGCTACTACCCCATCGACAGCATTCCATCGCGAAGTGGCATGTTGTGGTTCTTCTTCATCTCCGTCGTGGCCTCTGTTGCCATTTTCCTCCTCCTCCTCCACGCGTGGAAGTCCTCCTTCCGTGGGTGGGTGCGGGAGATGCAGATTCGGCCACCCCTCCATCTGACCCTCACCTGGGATGAGTTCAGCTACAACATCTTCAACTACGTCACCTTCAGCTCCGTCGTCCTTGTCGGGGTGCAGAACATGGTTGCCGTCTTCCATCCAGGCATCCCAGTTCCGGTACCCTTCGCCGCCTCCTTTGGTTTGCGCAGCATGCATCTCGTCATGCCCCACCACCGCATGAGCAAGTGCCACTCCTACGTGGTTTCCTTCCTTGTGTTGGCGTGGGGGGCAGCCACCTACACGTGGTTTGGCACTAGTGAAGAAGCCGCACGTCGGCGTGGTCAACTTCAGCGGAAAGGGTTTCTTCTGACCGTACTCATGGCCATCACCAACATCGTGACAATACTCTTGAGCATGCTCCACGTGCCCATCTTCAGCATGCTGCTCGATGGTGTGGCGTGTCGGACAATTCTTCGTGATTTGCCCACCTGCCAAAAGTTTCGAGATGATGGTATCTTTGCCCTCATCTTCGCCCTCATTTCCGTTGTGGTGTGTGTCTTGGTTGTTCCGTGGAACATGGTGGTGTCGCAGATCCCCATCTCCCGCGTGGAGCTCCGTATTCGTGGCTTCTGGACCTTTGTGATTGTTGCGATGGAGGTGTTGGAGGTGTCCTTGTGGAAGGTCTTCTACAGCAGCCCCATCCCCTTCGTCTTCTCCTGCGTGGCCTTCCAGCTCTCCCTCGTTGGCCTCTGTGTGTGGTCCGCCCCAACCGCCTACGAGAACATCAACCGCTTCTACACCCTGAGTGCCATGATTCCCTTGATGGTGTATGTATGGCTACTCTTCTACTGTTATCAGGCTAAGATGGGGCACCTCTCTAGTTGCCTTGACTACGACACCAGCTTCAAGATGGTGCTCTGCTGTGTGGGTCTCGCCTACCTCGCCAACTTTTGGCGCAACATCCTCTCCGTGCGCTACTCGATGGAATCCTCCGGTGACGTCAATATCGACTCGCTGAAGCAGTCCGTGGAGCAAATTGCCAGCCGGATTCAGGACCTCAAGGTGATCCTCTTCTCCGCCAACGAACGCACCGATCGTGAGTCCACCCTCAACGCCATTGCCCGACTACGACTGGAGTACCTTGAAAAGCAGGAGTGCTACCGCTTCGGCACCGCCCGCCTCTTGCGTGAGTTCAACTTTGGCAGCCACTTTTCCGACCTTGCCCAGAGAGCCAAGGCGTCCAGCCCCTTCTCCCCTTATGAGCTCCCACTCCGCACAGACAGCTCCGACGTCTCCGCCTTCAGTTTGGAGAATGCCCACTTACTCAGCTCGAGCTTCTCCCAGACGAGTCATGGGCTCCTCACGGTGGACGAGATGGAGACCTTCAAGTGTGGCCCCACCCTGGGAAAAGGAAGCTATGGCACCGTCCACATGGGCATCATCAGCAGCAACGCCATGCTCGTGGCGGTGAAGTATGTGAATGTGGCCAACGAAAGCAAGGAGTACCTCACCAGTGTGAAGGCGGAGGTGGATACGTTGCGGGAGCTCTCTCACCCCAACATCATCCGCTACTATGGCGCCCACACAATGGATGATACGATGATGGTCTTCATGGAATTTGCCATGGGCGGGAGCTTGACCTCCATCGTTCGTAAATTCACGGCGCTGACGGAGCAGGTGATGCAGCTCTACACCTACCAGATTCTGTGTGGGCTGCAGTACCTCCACGGCAAAGGGGTTGTGCATCGAGACATCAAGGGAGAGAACATCCTCATTGATGGCAACGGCATCGCCAAGTTGGCTGATTTTGGCTGCAGCAAATCCTTGGCCAACATCGCCAATGGCAGCCAGGTGGGCTGTGGGACCTTGGTCGGCTCACCTTTTTGGATGGCACCGGAGGTGATCCGCAATGAGGCCTACGGCACCAAGGCCGATATATGGTCTGTGGGCTGCACCGTCGTGGAGATGCTCAATGGCGGGGAGCCACCGTGGAGGGAGGAGTTCGATAACGTGTATTCCGCCATGTACTTTGTGGGCTCCACCACGGGCATCCCGCCCATCCCCGACGACACGTCAGAGCCCTGCCGTCAGTTCCTCCACCGGTGCTTCGAGCGCGACGTGGCCAAGCGCGCCACCGCTGAGGAGCTGCTGCAACACCCGTGGTTGGCTGCGGTATCGGTGAGCTCAGCCCGTGTGCGAACACCCGACGTGGATGGCATCTCCTCGAGCCCCTCCTTCCGGGCCGCCATGGGCCTCTCTCCCGTCTCCTCCGCGGCAGATTCGCTCTTTGGCGAGGGCTCACTGCGCCGCCGCTACGCCACCAACGGCTCCAAGGAATCCCTCACCAACCACAGCGGCGCACCGCGCTCGTCTGGGAATCATTCCACGCCTCCGGAGAGTGCCCCGGCGTCGGGGAGCGCCACCACCACAGCAGCAACAGCGGCAGCTTCACCAACCCTGCGCAAGGACCAATGATTATTAGCTCCAGCACACCGCACCGCCGTACATCGCCATCATCTTCCTCCCCCCTCCCCCTTTCAGCAGTCTCCATCCGTATCAGCATCATCACCGCTGTTCGTGATGCTCATCATCAACGTACGTATAGTAATGAATACCACCAATCTACGCACAGCAAAGAATATTGAGGGTTCATAAACGACGCTGTTCTCCCACCACAACAATCACATCACGCACATCTCTCAAGACCAACCTGATGCATTCCGTCTCTCACTCTCTCCCTCCCTCATGTACCTCCAACACCGCCTCATACCTCTCTCTCTCTCTCTCTTCTTCTCCTTCTTCTTGTTCTATGCGCATACCTAGGCCCCCCCTCCCCCCACCTGCTCCTGCGCAGCCGCGTCATCCGTGGCTCCGTCGTACACCAACCAACACCCTCTCTATACCCAATACTCCTTTATTCTTTGTGTGGGCGGGATTACACATTTATTGCGGCAGCCACTTTCTTTCTCTGCTTACTCTCTCTTCACAACAACAACGCAGAGCATCAATTAGCAAGATGCCAATGTTGCTGGTGATTGGTGAGGATGGGCACACGCGTCGGGTGGACCCTTCCGACGTGCGTCTCCTTGACTGCGGCCTGCAGCACCGCTCGTACGTCTCCACCACACGGGGAGATGGCACCGTTCTCGGTGTGGGTGAGGACGAGCAACTCTACATTCAGCTCAACGACGCACACTCCAAGGGGGACGTCATTCACGGCATTGGGATTCCTCTTCGTGATGTGCGAGCGGGACGTGAGGTGGTCATCATATCCTCAGCCCCCGTCGATAACTCCGCCGAGGCAGCCGAATTCATTTTTCATCGCTTGAAGCGGCTCAACTTCTGCGGCAAGAGCATCACCATCGCCACACAAAGCCGCAACGGCCCATGCCCGGTCTTGGCCCTTGCCAATGCCCTGGCACTGGAGGAGCGGGTACTCCTCTGTAGTGAAAAGGGTGGGGATGGTGGGTGGATCTCTGCCGAGCAGCTGCGGCATGTCGTGGCCTCATACCTGTGGCAGCGCCCACCACCACCATCCTTTGCCCCATCCAGCCCACTCCTCCGATCCACCGCCACCACCATCACACGTCGATCCAAGACGGAAGGCGATGGCAACAGTTTTAGCAGAGATCCATCGGATGCCATATCACCAAGCCCCATAGACGCCAGCACCACACCTGCTGCGGCGCAACGTACCTTGGCAGGCCTGGTACAAGATGCCCGCGCCTTTGAGCAAGCCCGAGAGAAGCTCCTCGGCCACGCACTGGGCACGACGGAGCAGCTCTTGAAGCGGCTCTACCACGGCATGGACGTAGACCCCATCTTTTCCGATGTGGATGGCTTCACCGAGGAAGGTGATGTGCTCCTCTTCGCTGCCGGGGGCATTCCCCTCCTCCATGGGTGGCTCATCAACGACGACGGACCCTTCGCCCCACTCCGCGAGTGCTCCTTCAACGAGGTGGCCACCTTGGCCGTTTCATCACCGGGGGTATCCCCACCCGCCCCCAACTTCTCCACGATTCAGCCGGACACATCCAACTCAAACGACGGCACCCCTCTCCCAGCCAGCCCACTGGTGCTGGAGGCCCTCGCCCCACTCGCCAAGAGCTTCTACCTCAGCACCATGAACACCCAAATGACGGTAGAGGGCCTCTGTGCCCTGCACCACCACCTCCACGAGGGCAGCGTTGCGGTGCTCTTCTGGCGAAACCACTTCTTCACGGTTGTGAAGCTGCAGGACCAGCTCCTCGCCTTGTGCTCCAACGAACACTTTGCGGATAAGTCAGCCTTTGTCTTTAGTGCCATTCGCGACGTAGAAAACTGCGAGAGCGTCTTCGTGGACGGGTGTGGGCGGACCATTGACCCCATGGTGGCACACATCCAGGCACGTTGTGGCAATGAATTCTCCACGCGGCGCATCTTGGCGGCGGTGGAGCGTCTGCGGGAGAAGGTGGGGCCTAACCTCACGACGGAGCAGGTACTGGAATTCTTGGTTTCCGCCGCCCACGGCACCACCGAGGCGATCGTAGGAGGAGGAGGAGGAGGAGGAGAGCGGCCAGCCACCGCCCACTACGATGCCGCCTCATCGGTTGTGTCTCGTCGGCCACACACCCACCACAGTAATGATGCACATCATCATCGGCGTGGAGAGGCCATGGAGATTGCTGCTGTGGTTGAACAACAAGTGCAGCAGATGAGGGATATTATTCCGGACCTGCCCGACGATCAGGCGCGGCACTTCTTGCTAGAGCACGGCGATGTTCGTCGCGCCATTGAGGCCTACTTTTCTTCCATCAGCAGCAACATCACTTAGCGATGGTGCTCCGCTTTCTACTGAATCAGCCGCGACATTGGGTGTGTAGTAGCGGAGGTGGTGGTGGCCTGAGGCGCGATAAATAGGCCTTGGCAGCAGTGAATGAGTGTGCCACACCTCCTCCTTCACTCCTCCCCTTTTCTTCTCACCCGCGCAAATCGCGACGATGGTGCTCTGTTCATTGCCAGGACGTACAAGTACCTTCATAATGTTTATGCGTGGGAGAGTGTGTGTGCGCACCAACACACACATTCTTCATGTTATATTCATATCCGTGTACCTCTTCTTTTGTCATCATCCTTTCTTGTCTATCTTCACAGCTTTAGGAACACACACTATCCCAGCAGAGCAACACACCACCTACAACAACGTCATTTATTGGTAGCCATGGAGTTTGAGCTTCCCAACTGCCACTTTGATACCCCCTTTTCCTGGGGCCCTCCGTCGGAGGAGATGACCATGTCCGATGCCCCATTTCATCTCTACCTAAAGAGCTACGATATTGGCGTGGAGGATTGGTACGCAGGCATGCGCATGCGCGATGTGGCGGCCGAGAGGAAGCACGACCCCAGCGGCTTCACCACCGTGAAGGATGAGGCCCGTATCAACGCCCTCAAGAACATCCGTGCCAAGGCCACCCTCAACACCCGCCGCCACCCCAACACCTACAACAACCAGCAGCGCCGTCGTTGGGGAAACAACAACAACAACTACTACAACTCCCGCGCCAAGGTCCAGGAGCTCCCCAGCACCATCAACTTCACCCCCGATGCCAACATCCTCGCCGAGTTCTCCCAGAGCGAGCTCTCCAAGCACCCGGTGCAGCAGCTGCCCAAGTACACCGACATGCTGCGTTGCGGCCAGCCCTTGCTCTTCGATGGTGCCATGGATAAGGCCTCCTGCGCAAAGCCCATCCACCTCAAGGAGGACGACCTCGAGGCGGACTTTTACTCCCGCCCCACCACCCTCGACGACCCGCACCTGCGCAAGGTGGCCAGCGACTACCGCAACGGCAACCGCCGCGTGGTCATCACGACGGAGGAGGTTCTCTGCGCGCTTATGTCGAGCTACCGCTCCATCAACCCATGGCACATCAGCGTGGCCCGCTCCCGCAATGTGGTGCTCCTCACCAAGGAGGAGGAGGGCTGCATCGAGATGCAGTGGGTGGGCGAAACCGCCCCGCTCGACGCACGTCCCAGCGAGGCCGACCAAACCGCCACACGCCGTACCTCCGCCCTTGGTGCGGAGGGCAGCCTTGCCCATGAGGCCTTCATCCGTGCTTGCTGCACGCGCTCCCGTGCGCAGGTGAAGTCGGACCGCAACCCCTTTGAGAAGACCCAGCCACGCATGTACGTCTACCGCAAATTCACCCTCTACCCGGACACCCCCAACTGCTACGATGTGGTGGTGCGGTCTGAGGTGGATGCGATGAGCTCCCGCGGGGGATCGCAGCTCACCTCCATCCGTCTCTTTGGTTTGCTCGAGCTGCCGCCAAAGAACCCAACCGACCAGGCCTGGCGCGAGTCTCTGCTCACCTGGGGTGCCGCCGCACTCCCGCATGAGTGCAAGACCAACACGTGCAAGATTCTGCGCTGGGTGGCCCTCTCCCTCGTGTCAGGGGCGGAGCAGATGAAGATTGGCTTCATCTCACGCACCCCGCAGAAGTCATCCAAGGCGGGGGCGGTCGCGGCGGAGGAGACGACGCACGAGATCTTGGCCGTACACACGCACGACCCCAAGTCTCTCATTTCACAGCTCGGCGTGCGCGTGGAGCAGCTTTGGGGTGTCGTGGATACCTACGTCCAGGCCATCTTTGAGAAGGTGGAGGACTCTGCCACGCTGCTGAAGCCCAGCGAGAAGACGAGCGTCTTCTTGGCTGAGATCGACGACGACGACGATGATGACGAGGACGAGGATGATGATGATGAGGATGATGAGGATGACGAATAAGCCCCTCTCACTCCCGCTAACCAACTCTTCATGAAGATAAGATGAGTGGTGCAACTACCCCACAAGTTGGTGGTTGGTTGGTGGACTAAGACAACATTAAGCACACGAGGTCGTTCCATGGGTGAAGGTGGCACAAACCTACAACACATAAGCAACCATCACATACTAAGCCCCACAACCTCTCCTCCACACACACACACACACAGGGTGGGGAGGTGGGTTGGGGGAGCATGGGAGGCGATGACGGAAAATATTGTAAGACCAACAAAAAAAATAGATGATTTTCATGTGGTGGTTGGGTGTACTTGCGTGTTGTGTGCATGTACATCTCACCACCCTCTGTGGCTCATCAATTGGATACTCGTTTAGTGAAGGCGACTTCACTCCACTTCACCACAATCACTATGCCCACACATCATGTGTATAGCCTCCCTCTCCTTCACCTTCTTCTCGTTATTCTGTAGTGTTCGACCTTCTTCACTGTGCTCTCGTGGAATGGTAGCCCCCCTCTCCGAACAGGCACCTCGACGCTGAACCCATCTTCAGTCCACCACCCATCTTTGAGTATTTCTTCTTGTTTATCCCATACCCCCACACCACCATCAGAAAAGCACACGCAGATACCGCCACCCCTCTTCGATTCGGCCAGCAATTATATGGCGCCGCGCTTGACGTACTAAATAAACGCCATTCATTGTCGGAGCACGCAGACCGCTGAGCCAGCAAGCTCCGCCAACCTCCACGGCGCATATCTCTCCCCTCGTGCACGCACCGACCATCCTGTTGCACACACAATAATACGTGCTTCACCCCTTGTGCTTCACGTTGTTGCTGCAGTAGAGACTCTATATAAGCTCGTATTCATTCGGGAGGAATCGCTCTGTCTTTGATCGTTGTTGTGAAGGTGAAGGTTTTTTTTGTACGTGTTGTGTGCGGACGTGTTTCGTTGTGAAAGTAGTTGGTTGTTGTCGTTGTTGGTGTTCTCGTTGTTGTTGGTTTAATCGGATTGTGTTGGCTCAACATGACCCACGAAGGAGCTCCGCTGACGTCGATGCAGCTTGCATTGAGCTACATTGGCATCGTTCTTCTCGTTGTTACGGCGGGCTGCACCGCCGGGCTGCAGGTCGCACTCTTCTCCATTGACAGGATTTTTCTGCGCGTCTTGCGCACCACAGGGGATGCCACGCAGCGGGCCCACGCCAAGCAGCTCCTCCACCTCCTCAGCCTTCAGCACTGGACTCTCGTATCTCTCATTCTCATCAACGCCTCGTGTATGATGGCCCTGCCCATCTTGCTGGAGTGGGTATTTGATCAGCTCACCGCCCTCATCGTCTCCATCACGGCGGTTCTCTTTCTGGGCGAGGTTATTCCCCTCGCCGTCTTCGTGCGCTGGGCCATTCCCATCTGTGGCAGCCTCTCCATGATCATTTGGGCCGCCATCGTCATCACCGCGCCGGTGAGCTTCCCTGTGGGAAAGTTGCTGGATCGGTTGTTGGGGAGTGAGGAGGAGCTGCTCGACCGTGATGAGCTCGCCGCCCTCATTATTGGGCCAAAAAATGAAGAAGATACCACTCATGGACCAGAGGATGAGGAGCTCTCTACGACGGCACCGAGCACCACGAGCGCTCGACGTACCAGCGATGCACGCGATGTGGTGGTGGAGCCAGCGGGGGAGAGCCGACCCCAAGACAAGCGCAGCCGAGGACTACCTCAGCTCACGGAGGAGGAGGTGAAGATGATGACGGGTGCGATGCAGCTCTCCTCCGACACCGTCCAGGAGCACCTCCGCACCAAGGAGTCTGCCGCCTTTATGGTCTCCTCACGTGCCCCACTTGACCGCGATACGCTGGAGAGCATTCTCCACTCCGGCTTCAGCCGCATCCCCGTCTTCTTTGGTGATGACCGCCGCCACATTGTTGGCGCCCTCATTGTTAATTCACTCGTATCGTTGTGCTACAAGAACCCCGACCCTCCCCCACTTGCCGGGGACTACCCACTGCGAGAGGTGATGCGGCTGTCTGAGACCAGCTCGCTCTACGACGCCTACATGGCCTTCCGCAGTGGTCGATCCAACATGGCAGTGGTGTACGATAGCCAGGGGCTGATGATGGGGCTCATGACCCTCACCGACGTGCTCGCCGCGATGTATCACGCCGACCTCAGCCACAAGCCAATGGTCAATCCGCAGGGTATTCGTCGGCAGCACAAGATGGTGGAGCTCGTGGATGGCATGAAGCTTCTCAACGCCGCACGGCGTGGAGGCAATGCCTCCTTCTCCATCCGCGACGCCCACTCTCCATGTAGCCTACAGGTGGACGACCCTCCTGTGGGTAGTGCCTCCAGCCCCACACGTGCTCCACCCGTCATGCTTTCCGACACCGCCTCTTCGCGGTGCCCATCGCCGGTTGGTATGCGTAGCGTTGGAAGCACCTAAAAAAGTTGTACTGCCTCTTCCCCCCCCCCCTCAGCGCATGGTGGTGGGTGGAGTGCGGTGCGGGAGTCATCTCCTGTGCCTCCCGCGTTCGAAGATGTGTTGTTGTTGTTGTTGTTGTTGTGCCTTATTGTTATGATCCCCAAGATCGATGTGTGTGTGTGTGTGGGAGTCATTCCTTCCCCCGCTCCGCAGATGAAGAAGAATACCCACTCCCGCAGACTCCTTCATGGTGTTCTGTCAGTGATTCTGTTTTTTTTTTGGATTGATGCATCATTTCTGATGGACTACCTACACCTTTGCTCTTGTTGTGATACTTTTCACAGTAGCTGTGAATAGTTACTAGGTTCATGAATAACTTACTTCTTCCACAGCAAGACTTCGTGTACGTGGTGCGGTGTGAGAGCAGCTCCACCGTTGTGTTCGTCGCCTGCCCCCAATCTGGCCGATATGGAGACGTTCGCAAGACGCTCGCAGGATTGCTGCAGGTTCCCTTCTGCTCCGTCAATATAGCACCATTTCAGAATAGTGGTAGTGAGGATGAGCATCCAGTACCCTTCGACGACCACCTGACGGTGGGGCCTCTACCACCAGATGCCCCGCAGCTTCGTGCCAGTATTCTTAACCGCGATCAAGCTGGTAGGTGGTTCCTCGCGTAGAAGAGAGCGCACTCCAACAACAACAACATCATTCTCCTACTCCGCATTCAGCGTAACTCCTGTTGTGATAGCGTCATGATCATGATCATGCTGTTCCGTTGGTTGAGGTGCGTGCATCAATACGCTTGCTCCTCTTCTCTCTATCTCAACCTGTGTTGATCCCTTTTCTTCACCACAATCTGCCTCGCCCTCCGCCCACAACGAAGTCTTCTTCTTCTTCTTCTCTCCATCCTACTTCTCCTTCTCCTTGTTGTTGTGCTTAGATAACCACTCAGATACACACGCAAGAAGAGACCTTGGACTCATTGTGTGGAGGTGGGCTAGGCAGACTGCAGCTCTACAGGCTTCCAACTCAACCATGGCAGAGAACACCAACTCCAAGTACCACGTGCCGGAGCTCACGCAGGACGTCGTGCCCGGCGGTGCGTGTTGCGCGGCCGAGACCACCTTCGCCACCCTCTTCCCCTCCTACTTAGAGAGCTACATCAAGGGGGTGTGGCCGGCGGTGGAGGAGGTGCTGGCACAGCACCAACTAGTGGGTAAGTTGGACCTCCTCGAGGGAAGCATGACGGTGGGAACCACACGCCGAACATGGGACCCCTACGCGATTGTAAAGGCACGCGACTTCATTAAGCTCCTCGCACGGAATGTGCCACTCGCCCAGGCGCAGAAGATCTTCCAGACGGAGATCACCTGCGACATCATCAACATTGCCATGAAGGGCGGCAACACACGCCGCTTCGTGAAGCGTCGGGACCGTCTCATCGGGCCCAAGGCTCAGACCTTGAAGGCACTGGAGATCCTCTCCGGGTGCTACGTGCTGGTGCAGGGAAAAACCGTGGCGGTGATGGGGCCGGTGAAGGGGACGCAGATGGTGCGCAAGATTGTGGAGGACTGCATGGATAACATTCATCCCATTTATGGTCTGAAGCAGCTCCTCATCAAGCGGGAGCTTAGTAAGCGGGAGGACATGAAGCACGAGGACTGGTCCAGGTACCTCCCCGTGTATAAGAAGAGTCTCCCCAATAAGGAGAAGCAGAAGGCGGTGCGCAAGGCCAAGAAGGAGCGGGCGAAGGAGATCAAGGCCAAGACGGCCAACAAGGTGCGGGCCATCTTCCCGCCCGCCCCACCCAAGCGGCTGGAGGATATTGCGATGGAGAGTGGCAAGGCCTTTCTCGTCAAACCCGCCAAGCAACGTCGAGATGACTTTGAGCTGCGGAAGGATGAGGCTAGTGCGCCGGCACAGAGCCACGTTAACTCACGTCGTGCCTCAGCACATGATGGTGGTGCTGGGAAGAAGGATGACCGCAAGGGTGGTGGTGGTGGTGGTGCTCGACGGAACGACGGCCCAGCAAAACCACGGCAGCGCCACTAACAGAATGGAGAACTGTGTTCTCGGTCTTCGATTAAGCAATTAAGGAAGGTGTAAGTTGGCCCGTCCAGCGGGCCGTGTGGAGCTTGGCCAACCAACTCACGCGTCGTGTGTTTGTTGTGGCTGTAGAGCACGACTCTGATGCATTCTGTGTGTGATACGTGTGTGTGTGTGTGTTGCTTGAACAACACCTCTCTCCTCGTTTTTCTTCTTGTTGTCCTTTCTAGCGGTCGGCTTCTTCTTTGTGTGTTTGTTGCTGCGGTTGCTGGGGTACTTATACATTGCCCTCCTCCGCACATCCACATCACCGTCGAAACTCGGCCCGCAATCTCCCGCCATCTCAGTGGAAGCACCCCTATGCTATACCGACGAAACAAGAACAAGATTGTACGTGAGCTTCAATGACAACGGTTGGAGCCTCAAGTGATGGCGATGGCCTCGCCTATCGTGATGTGGACGATCTCGGTAGTGTGGGACTGAGCTCTGGCAAGCGGAGCTGCCTTTACAACTACCTCTCCTGCCTCCTGTGGCCATCACCCTCATCAACCAAGGGGAAGAGCTGGTGGATGCGTTTCTTGCTCGAGGAGCACTGGACGGATGGCTCACTCATTGCACTCAAGGTGGATATTTTTTCGGGCCTCACGTTGGCCGTTGCCCAGGTTGCCCCCTCCATCGCCTTTGCGTTGATGGGCCACGGCCCACCCCTCACGGGTCTCTTCTCCTCCTTCTTCCTTGGAATGATCTGCTGCCTCTTCGGAGGCCGTCCAGGGCAGATCACCGCCATCGCCGGTGCGGTGGTGGTGCTCTATCCAAACCTCGTTGATAAGCACGGTTATGGTGCCGTGTGTGCAGTTTCTGTCATTGCAGGAGCAATGATCGTCTTGCCTGGCGTCTTCCGTATTGCCCGCCTTGTACGGCTGCTTCCCTCCGCACTTATGGTGGGTTTCTGCAACGGACTGGCACTCTCCATGGTTAAGAATGAGATCCACTCCTTCAAGGATGCTCAGGGCCACTACATCCAAGGGAAGCAAGCCCTCAACACCTCCATCATTTGCATCGTGTCCTTTGCCATCATGATGTTGATGCCCTACTTCACCAAGATGGTACCCGCCGCCTTCACCGCCATTGTTGTGGGCACCGCGATGGAGTACATCTTCCACATGAATACCATCACCATTGGTGAGCTCTACGAGCTCCACGGTGACTTCCCACGCCCTCAGGTGCCAGACATGGACTGGTCAAACTCCGACGCCATGAAGGAGGTGATGCTCTACTCCTTCCTCACCGCCGTCATCTCCTGCATTGAATCCTTCATGAGCGGGTACAAGATTCAGCAGCTGACGGAGACACCAACCAACTTTGAGCGCGAGTCCATCGCACTCGGGGTGGCCCACATCGTCAATGGCTTCTTCCAAGGGATGCCCGGATGTGTAGTTTTTGGTCCGTGCATCCTCAACCTCGAGTGTGGCAGCGGCACACGTCGGCTGTCCAGCTTCATTTGTGCTCTTCTCATGGTGATCATTCCTGTGGCGCTCTACTTTGTCATTGGAATCATCCCGATGGGTGCTCTCTCCGCCGTTGTCTTTGGCGTATCATCCAAGACGGCGGATTGGCGGATGCTCGCCATGATTCTTCTCCGCCGCATTTCCTTGCAGGAGTCCGTCGTGGCCCTCGTCGTCACCGTCGTAACGGTCTTCACTGACCTCGCCGTGGGTGCCGCCGCAGGCTTCACCGCTGCCCTCCTCTTCTTTATGTGGAATATGGCCAGAGGTCGGGTGAGTATGCGGCCAATGGAGAACACCGCGCCGTTTGCGATGCATCCCGCCCTGCCTCCCGCCCCACCAGCCTCTCGCATCCTCTCCGCAACCAACTTGGATGATGATGATGAATATCCGCTCCGAAAACGAATCATCTCATTTGAGGACTCCACCTCATCCACCCTTACCGGTGATGCTCCAAGACGACGACGTGGTGCTGCAGGCCGCGAGGACGAGGGAGCTGCTGAAACCGCCACCACCACGACGGCGTCCACGACCACACATCTACGGCACGTGGATATTGCTACCGCACCCATCACTCCCATGCGCTCCTTTGCTGGCCCCGCCATCACCGGAGTTGGCGCACCCGCACACACGATGGAAGTTAACTTCCTCCACATTGACGTGGACCCCGTCTTTCCGGACATCAAGGTGCTGCGAGTGAAGCTGCGCGGGGTGCTCTTCTTTGGTTCCTGTGTGGAGTTTGTGGATGGTATGATGGACATGCTCCACACACATCACGGGGAGATGTTTATGAAGGTGACGGACCTCATTCTCGATTTTCAGCTCGGCATGATGCCCGTGATGGACTTCTCAGCGGCGGAGGCCATTCAGGACGCGGCAAAAATCTTGCTCAAGCGCGGTATTCGCACCCACACGCAGAACATGGATCCAATGAGCTGGGCGTGCTTTGAACGCTGCCGCCGCTACTTTGAGGATGTGGTGGAGGACAACGTCAACAACACCAAACATGTGTGCTACGTGCGTCGCATGCTGAACCACTTCGCCCACCGCAAAGTCTGTGGTGGATTTGGTGCGGAGAGCCCATCCACCTCTGCGGGTCTCGATGATGATGTCTTTCTCCGGGCCACCAACTTCCTGGCGGAGGATGGCGGTGGTGTGGAGCCCACAATGGATGATGCAACAGAACGCGTCTTCACCTCAACCGAGGTGCAGCTGACCTTTGTGGAAACCGTGAAGGTTGGCTTCCCCATCTACCGAGAGGCCTTTGGTATCACCGTCCCCGTCTTTGATACCGTGGATGGTTGGGTGAAGCGGGTGGAGGCGGCCACGCTCACGGCGCAAGGGAACCCGTTGTGCTGGGGCCTCACCCCAGATCCACCCTTTCATCGCAAGTTTGGGGATATCGGGAGGTTGTGGTTCCGACGCATTCCACAGCTCGACGTGCCGGCGGAAGGAGGACCGTCGATACCACACGGCACACCTCCCTCATTCCGGGAGCCACCAACGTGTTTTGAGCAGCGGCCGCGCTTTCCGGGCCAGGGCTACGCCAAGGCCGAGCGACTCACCCGCCGGGAATGGAGGAGCATCAAGGCCTATGTGTGCAAGCGGCTCTTCCACAGCCCACCTCCACCGGAGCTGGGCATCGTCGCCGCACGCATGCAGCGCTTTGGCAAGGAGGTGGCTGACGGCTTTGTATAGTCTCCGCGCACGTACTCCCTCCCCCCCCAAAGCCTGCTTCATGGTTATACCTTCTCTTGCGCTGTTGCATTTGCCCATGTGCAGGAACTATCCTGTCTTCCTCATGTGAAGCACCATGGCCTATTCCTTCGATCCTCACGTCATGGATCACTATCCAGCTGATACGCATTCACTTTCTCACTCACTTACGACGTTGGAGCGGTCTATACACCAAGAACGATCCCCCCAAGACAGTCCTCATCCTACACGTTCTTCCTCAGAACACTTGCTTGCATGTGCTCCACCTGACAGCCACCTCCACTATTCTTATGTTTCCCTCATATTCTCTAAGGTAGGTATTTACCCGTTGTAGGCCATGGCCGCTGTGCCTTTAGCCGAAGTGAAGCGGAACTCAGTTCACTTGCTCGGCAACCGCATCACCGTGGAGCTCGATGACAGAACGACGCTCGTTGGGAAGCTACTCTCTATTAGTTCCACGGGCAACCTCATTCTCTCGGATGTTGTTCGTGAGCGTCGTGTGAAGCGCTCTCGCAATGCCACGAGCAATCTTCATAGGACCGTACGTGAGTGCTATGCAACGGTGCTCTTTGTCCGCGGTGGCTCTGTCGTGTCTGTCCGCTTCACGCAGAATCTCGTCACGGACAAATCGATTGTTGATGAGATTGGCACCAAGCAGAGCACGCAATCACGAGTGGTGCAGGTGGCCAACATGAGCCCCTCGATTCCCCTGGGTTAAGAACAGCTGCTCCCCTTCGCCCTCACCTAAGCGCACACACCTTCATTGTCATTGTGATGGGTTTGTTGTTGTTGTTGTTGCGGGCATCCTCATGTTGAGTACTTCTTCATGCTGATGCAAGTTCCTCGTCTTCTCTATCCTTGCTGCATATTTTATGTTGGTAGTGCTACTGAGGAAATCGCGACATGAGAGCGGAACGCACAAGCCGTTGCTCGTATTCATAGAAGCACCAACAACTACTTCAGCGGCGTCTTAAGCACCATCCGCGCTAGATGATCTCCTCCCACGATACAGGCTATATTGGCCCTGCATCTGGCTCTCCACATCAAGCCAGTTCCCCTCACACACCGCAGCCGCTTGGGAGTCTTTTTCAGCAAGCACATGCTCTATGGGAGCATCAACAGTACAAAGAAGCCATTGAGACATTCACTCATCTTCTGAATGACCACGAAGAGGGTGGCGATGATGATGCTGTACGTAGTCAGGCCTACACCCACCTCTACCGTGGCCTCTGCCGCGAGCAGCTCGGGGAGCTCGATGTTGCCATCAACGACTTCACCGCTGCTCTGGAGCTCATCCCTGACTTCCAGCGCGCCGCCTACTGCCGTGCCAAGTGCCGAAGTTTGCAAGGAAAGACTGCAGAGGCGATTGAGGACTACGAACGTGCGCTGCACGGAGAGGATGCAAGTCCAGCAGATGTGCCGATGCCATCGCCACTCACCTCAACGTGGTGGGGAACCTCCAACAAACGTCGAAGTCGCTTTGCGGCTCGTCAACTCCAGTTGCAACAACAACAACAACACCGTGTGGATGTGGTGGAGCATGACGTGAAGAGCTCTTCAGCCTACCCCACACTGTGCGATGCGGCTCCACTTGCGGGTATTGGTTCCTCCCTCAGTCGTCAGGCGGTGCCGCTTGAGTTGGCCCGCGAAGAAGGATCTGCAGGAGCCATGCTGCTTGCCGAGGATGCATCATCCGAGGATGGCCTGGTTGATGCCTCGTGTAGAGGTGCCTTCCCGGCTCAGAGCTACTATGAGCTGGGCCTGCTGCATCGTCGCAGTGGGGATTATGTGCAAGCCGTAGAGATGTATACTCGTGCGGTGGAGATGCAGCCGCATCACTTCCGCTCGTGGTTTAACCGTGGCTTTTGTCTGGACCGACTACATCGCTTCGAGGAGGCCGTGGAGAGCTACGCCCGCGCCATGGAGCTCGACCCGTTCAATCCCTTCGCCTACTACAACGCTGGCATTGCCCTCGACCACAGCCAACGCTATGATGCTGCCGTGGCCATCTTCACCAAGGCCATTGAGATCAACGCAACGGTGGCCGACTTCTTCCACAATCGAGGCTTTAGTCGTCGAAAGCTGGGGGACTTTCGTGGAGCCGTGACCGATTACACCGAGGCACTTAAGCTGGACCCACAACACTTCAAGAGCTACTACAACCGTGCCTACTCCCTGGACAAGCTCGGGCAGTACCGTGACGCAGTCAAGGACTACACCTCCGCGCTGGCTCTTGAGCCAGGCAATTCGAACGCCTACCACAACCGTGCCGCTTCCCACCTACGCCAAGGTGAGCTCCACAGGGCACTAGACGACTTCTCGACGGCGGTGAAGTTGGACCCAACCTCCATCTCCTCCCTTCATGCTCGTGGGCTCGTGTACGATGAGCTGCAGCTCTATACGGATGCCATTGCCGACTACACAAGAGCAATGAGCCTCCCTGCCAGCAGATCTGCCACTGCCATCTTGGCTCAGCACCGTGGGGATGCCCATCGTGGACTTGAACAGCACGAAGCAGCTCTGGCGGATTATGACGACGCCATCGCCCGGACTGAGCGGCCCGATGCAGCACTCCTTCACAGTCGCGCATTTGTTCTGCGTCGATTAGGAAGATTGGAGGAAGCGGTGGCGGACTACACGAGCTCATTGGCACTCCTCACAGACGTTGCTGGGCAGTGCGGAGTCCTGTGCAGCCGGGCCTACTGTTTAGCTCACCTTCGTCAACGGGAGCAGGCCGTGGCAGACTACACACGAGCCATCACCCTTGACGGAAGCCAAGTCCATGCCCTCAACAACCGTGGCCTGCTACACGATCAGGAACGCAACTGGGCCGCTGCGGTGGCGGACTTCACCACCATCCTTCGCCTCACCAGCGATCCACATCTCCGTGCAAGCGCACACTACATGCGTGGTCTCACGTACGCTCGTTCTGGCAACCGCGAAGGTGCCTCGCATGACTTCACTCGCGCGGTGGAGTTGGACACCACCGCAGACTCCATCATCACCTCCGCCCAGGAACAGCGGGAGGCGATGGAGCGGCATCCGGCATGGATCGCCCTGCAACAGCTGAAGACCTCACGACGTTGATGATGCAGGCGTGTGTGCTGTGGTGTGTTGTGTGTGGTGTTATTCTCTTCTCCCCAAAACTTGGCGGAACACTGCTGACTCACAACTCTTTGATGAAGCCACTTGGGCTGCACCACCTCAGTCTTCATGAACCTCTGCCAACCTCCTTCACCCAACTCCCTCCCCATCGCCCGTCGTCTTCATCAAATGCTAGGTGTTGTGCCTCGCAATAGAGCACACCTTCCCGCACCGCCACAGGCCAATACGGTGCCAAGGCAATTCGCCTCATGGAGGCCCAGCTCACAGGTATGGCGGAGGTTCCGAGCAGCGAAGAGGATGACTTCATGTTGGCCTCCTTCCTGCCCGAGCACGCCCCTCTCCTTCGGCTCATTGCCCTTGCATCCATAAAGACGGTTGATTCACGGGCCTCTGAGGTGCTGCTGGATGCGGCCCTCTCCGCCCCTTGCCAAATACGAATCATAGATGCGCAAAGCCAGCCAGAATCTCGGGCTCCGCCTTCCGCGAAGCCCATTGCGGCACTTTATCCAGAAACACGTCTGCTGCACCGTATTCACCAACTCCGCTGCGCTTTGCGTGAGGCCCAAGTGTGCCCGCCACACTCGCGCTCTTCCTTCTTCCGCTTATACGTACAAGGACTTCATCGACTCTACGCACTGCTTCCTGATCCTTTGATTGAGGCACTGGCAGAGGTGGTGCAGCGGCTCCTCCGCACCTGCTCCCACGACAGCTCCGCAAAGGAATCCGTCGAGGCGGTCAAGACGCTTCTTGCCAAGGAGCGCACCGGACCCTTGGAGGAGCAGATTCGCCGAGTCATTGAGGCCATCCAGTTGGAGATCATCACAAAAACCAAGCAGCTCACATGCCGCGCAGAGGTCATCACGTTCCGCTCCAGAACGGACTACCCATTCTGCTAGTGAGTCCGCCCCAGCTCAAGTACCTTACTGCTCATCTTTTCCCTCTCCCCACACAAGACGCTCGTGACGCCTTCCTCACGCAAACCATCCTCCACATCTCCCACATTCTTCTCTTTGCTTCATAGATTATCCTATCGCTCTCAACCCACTTCACCAACTACCACCCACAACTCATCATGGCCCCCATCAAGGTCGGTATCAACGGTTTCGGCCGCATTGGTCGCATGGTCTTCCAGGCCATGTGCGAGGAGAACCTCCTCGGCACTCAGATTGACGTCGTCGCCGTCGTTGATATGAGCACCGATGCCGAGTACTTCGCCTACCAGATGAAGTACGACTCCACCCACGGCAAGCCCTCCTACACCGTGGAGGTTGCCAAGAGCAGCCCCTCCGTCGCCAAGCCCGATGTGCTCGTGGTCAATGGCCACCGCATCCTCTGCGTGAAGGCTCAGCGCAACCCTGCGGAGCTCCCCTGGGGCAAGCTCGGCGTGGAGTACGTGATCGAGTCCACCGGCCTCTTCACCGCCAAGGACAAGGCTGAGGGCCACCTCAAGGGCGGCGCCAAGAAGGTCATCATCAGCGCGCCTGCCTCCGGCGGTGCCAAGACCATCGTGATGGGCGTGAACCAGAATGAGTACTCCCCCTCTTCCCACCACGTCGTGTCCAACGCCAGCTGCACCACCAACTGCCTTGCCCCCATCGTGCACGTGCTGACCAAGGAGGGCTTCGGCGTTGAGACCGGCCTCATGACCACCATCCACGCCTACACTGCCACCCAGAAGCCCGTCGATGGCGTGTCTCTGAAGGACTGGCGTGGTGGCCGCGCTGCGGCCATCAACATCATCCCCAGCACCACTGGCGCCGCCAAGGCTGTGGGCATGGTCATCCCCTCCACCAAGGGCAAGCTCACCGGCATGGCCTTCCGTGTGCCCACCGTCGATGTGTCCGTCGTTGACCTCACCTTCAACGCCTCCCGCGACACTTCCATCAAGGAGATCGATGCCGCCCTTAAGCGCGCCTCCAAGACCTACCTGAAGGGCATCCTCGGCTTCACCGATGAGGAGCTCGTCAGCACGGACTTCATCAACGACAACCGCAGCTCCATCTACGACTCCAAGGCCACCCTCCAGAACAACCTCCCCAACGAGAAGCGCTTCTTCAAGGTGGTGTCCTGGTACGATAACGAGTGGGGCTACTCCCACCGTGTCGTGGACCTCGTCCGCTACATGGCCTCCAAGGACAAGTCCTCCAAGCTGTAAGCGGATAGCTCACAGTGAAGCGTGGAGTGGTTGCGTCGTGCTACGAAAGCCTTCACAAGAAAGGGTGGACATGCTACCCCCACTGTTGTTTCAAACGTTATCGCCCCCTGACTTCTTCCTTTGCCTACCTACCCACGAGCACTCATGGCTGCGTGGAGCTGTTCGTACCTCGATGAGGTTCACAGCTTCAGCAAATCTGTGAGGGGCTCTTTTGTTGTGCGCGGGGGTACTCTTTATTCTGGCTACCGTTCTACCCTCTCCCCCATCTCTGTGGTTGTGGGCAGATACTTGGAGGAATGTCGGAAGTTTTCATAACATGTTTTCTTTTTTTGTTGTGTTTTCGAATTCGACGTGCGTGCGTCCAATCACGCTCTTCTCTGTCTTTGACAGGGAGTGGGAAAACAAAAAAAATAATGCATGTGCCTTTTCACACCTCTCATGTTGTGGTGCATGAAGGGCAGTGTGGTGATGTGGTGTTGCTTGAGCTGCCTCGCACACATAGAGGGTTGGAGTCCATGTTCCCCCTGAAACGCTTTTTTTCTTCAGTTTCCATTTCAGTACGTTTTATTCGCCATGATCATGGTAAATACAGGTGTTCTTGACGTGGCGAGGACTGCGATGTGTAGGCTGACATGCGCGGATATGTTGCGTACTGATCGCAAGCAATTGGAATCCACGACGCTTCGATGGACATGATGATCATATTGGTGTCAAGGGCTGCAGGTCTCACGTGGTTCACCCTTCACTTCATTCTTTCTGACTTACTATCTTCCCTTATGTTATGAAGTTTGTGTTGGTCCGAGAACCGTTGAATATATTAGTCTAGTTGGGCAACAATGCGCAAGTCGGTCCCACTTCTGTGGACCTTCTCCGACAATCGCGGCTACTACAGCCCACCGGTGTACATGCCCATGGAGTACACCAGCCGCATCACCAACCCAAAGCCCCTCCGCTTTACTCACCCTCGTGATCCCAAGTACGAGTCCAACACCCACATCCATGAAATAGCCAGCCTCCACCCAGGTTTTATGGGGCCTGGACGAAAAACCCCACAGCTGAACTGGTCCACACGTGGTGGCATCATCTGTGAAATTCCGCCAATCCCTGTGTACCGCGAGCACATTTGGTGCATGGGTCATGGGCACTACATCCTGCAGCACCCACGCATCTTCATCAAGTGTCCCAAGGACAAGGTAGTGTGCTGCAAGTGGTGCCGCCTTAAGTTCATCAACATGTCCACCAAGGAGGACAACGACGATGACTGGTTTGAGGAAGAGCACAAGATCTCCACGACCCCAGAGAGCATGGAGGACATGGAGAAGCCGATTCGTGATATGGGTGGTGTGCTACGCGAGCGCCGCTTTCAGGATGACGCAACTCCACATCCGGATGCCTACCCATCCGTCTTCAACCCGGAGCGCTACCGCTGGAAGCACCCCAACACGAACCACTACGAGGTGCATCCTGTATACGCCAAGTACAAGCAGGATGATCATCACCACTAGGCACACTAGGAACTGTAGCACGTCGGTACATAGTTTAGGAGCATATATCCCCCCTAGGCCAACAAGGGCCGCATTTGTCGCGTGGTGCTTTGCTGATCGGTTTTTTTTCTGATCACGCAAAAAAAACAAAACTTGGTTTTAAGTGTGCGGCATGAAGGGAATATTCACTGCCACGCATCATGTGTGCCAGCATTGGCTACTCCTCTGTATGCCTTCTCTCTCTGTGTGTTTTGTTTTTATATATATACAGCTGTGTAGATGATACCGGATNTTTCGAGGCTACTCTTAACGTACCAACAACGCCCTGCCTATTTTGCTCTTCCAGGGGTATGGAGAGCTACGCCAGCATCCGGGAGAACCTCCCACCCTATCCCATGGATGAAGAGAGTGTGTTGGCGGCACATTCGCTGTTGGAGAAGCTGCGGCAGGAGCCCGTCAAGCAACGTCGTATTACTCGTCACCGCAGAGTGGTGAACCGTCTTGTGGCCCTCACTGCGGATGAATCTGGGCTGGAGTACACCCCCACAAAGAAGTCCAAGCGCCAGATCATTCTCTTCTCGGACCTCTACGAGGTTTCCAAGGAGGACCCCTCCTCCAAGCTGTACCGCAAGGCAGGCTTGCATGCACAGAACGATGTTGTGGTCAACCTGCGGACGCGGGCCATGGTTTCGTGGCGTCTGGCCCTGGAGTCGGAGCGTGAGGCGCAGGTGTGGATGAACTTCATTGGCTTCCAACTTGGCCGTTTTGGTACCCAAGCCCTCACACGTCGTGCCAAGACCAACACCGAAACAGATAGCTACCTCCGTCAGCGCCTGCAGGTGTTGTGGGATCGCGCCGATGCCGACCACGATGGGCGCCTCACCCTGCTCGAGGTGAAGAAGCAGCTGGTGCTCATGAATGTGGAGATGGGCTCCCCACAACTCAAGAAGGTCTTCACGGACTTCGACGTTTCTGGGGATGGAACCCTTGACCTGGAAGAGTTCACGGAGCTCTTCACCCACCTCACCACACGTCCAGAGCTGAAGGAGATCTTCGCCCAGTTCGTCGCACAGCCCGATGCCGGCATGACTGTGGCGGAGTTCACCAACTTTCTCATCTCCCAAGGTGATAGCCTCGAGCGTACCGAAGCCCTTTTCCAGCTGCTTGGGCCCAATCCCAGTGGCTATCTCAGCTTCCAATCCTTCTGCACCTATCTCACCGACCCCAAGATGAATAGTGCAATGCAGCCACAGCACTTCATCGAGGTCGTGGATGATATGAGCCACCCCATGGTGGACTACTTCATCAACAGCTCACACAACACCTACCTAACTGGGGATCAGCTCAAGTCCAGCAGCTCGGTGGAGATGTACGTGCGGGCACTTCAGGCAGGCTGCAAGTGTGTGGAGCTGGATTGCTGGGATGGCCCAGATTCCGAGCCGGTGGTCTACCATGGCTACACCAGAACATCCAAAATCACCTTTGTGGATGCCATCCAGGCCATTCAGCGCCACGCCTTCAAGGTATCACCCTACCCCCTCACCCTCTCATTGGAGGTGCATACCTCGCCTGCCCAATGCAATGTGATGGCGGCCTATCTTCAAACCGTCTTTGGGGATAGCCTCCTTCGTGCATCGGAGCTCTCCTCCGTTGACTACTCCCCCAAGGGCCTTCAAGGTCGGGTGATTGTGAAGTGGAAGCTGCCAGGCGACACCTTCATTGAGGAGGTGGAGGAGGACAACTCCCGTGAGGATTCCACGGCACCGGCAAGCTTCTCCGCCTCTGCCGCGGCGAGCGGGAGCACCTCACAAGGCCAAGCTGCTTCCCCTACCTGCGATGCATTGAGCCACTGCGTTGGCATGGGTTCGTGCTCCTCCCGCAACTGGGGTAAGGACGCCAAGAAGTACAACGTGCAGAGCTTTGTGGAGTCCAAGGTGAAGACGTTGGCGGAGGAGCATTCCTTCCGCTTCATTGAGCAGAACACGCGCATGATGTCCCGCGTCTATCCAAAGGGCAATCGCATCACCTCCTCCAACTACAACCCAACCATGGCGTGGGCAGTTGGATGTCAGCTGGTGGCGATGAACTACCAAACCTGGGATGACAACATGCAGCTCAACGATGGTATGTTCCGCCAGAACGCTGCCTGTGGCTACGTCCTCAAGCCCCTCTACCTCCGCTCACCAGGCGCCTGCATGGCCACCCCGTGCACGCTCATCATTCGCGTGATTTGTGGCTCCTTCATCCCCAAACCATCCTTGGAGCGCAAGGGGGATATTGTGGACCCCTACGTAAAGCTCCGCATCAATGGTCGCGGGGAGCACAAGACCGCCATCATCAATAACAACGGCCTCACCCCTTACTGGGATGAGACCTTCACCCTCGTTTGCCCAAGCATGGAGGTGGATATCCTCACGGTGAAGGTGATGGACCAAGATACCGCGTCGAGCAACGATGATGTGTGCTCCGCCTGTGTGCCCGTGCACGCCCTACGTACTGGATACCGTGCCTTCATGATGAAGCTGTGTAGCAACGGCACCTCACTCTTTGGGACGTCTATTCTCTGCCACATTACAAAGGTGCTACCCCAATCGTAGAACCTCTGGACGACCTGTGCGTTGATCGAGGTGACTTAATTGTGTGTGTTTGACTAAGTTAGTGTTGTGTACGAAAAAAAAAACAAGAAAGAGAGAGAGAGAGAGAGAGCTCAACCCACTTCTTCCGCCCTCCCGCCTTCTCTTCCATTGACTGTTGGAGCAACAACCTCGTTCATGTGCCCAATGCATACACTGCTTCCTATGTTGGTTCCCCTTGCGCGTACTCCTCCAAGTGCACAAATGTGCAGTACGGTTGGACCATGGGGGTATGAGTTTAGACCTTCCAGTCGCTGTAGCTGTAGCTCGACGATGATAAGACGCGGTCCGTGCGCATACCACACGGCCCCTTCTTCCTTCATCTCGTTCGTCGTCTGTGGCGTTGGGGTTGGGATGCCATAGTAAGGCCCAACCTCACCTCACCAGTCCGACATCATCTTATCTTCAGCATCAGCAACACCCACCATGAACACAACTACACCCTACGATTTGATGGGCTCTATGAGCACTTCCAATGTTGTGTGGGAATATTTTCAGGCATCCTCCTTTTGTCCCTATCTCTCTTTCATTCTTGGTCTGTGGCTCCATGTAGGTGGATGATGTTCTCACCACAAGCAACGAATATGAGAATGTGGCGGCGAGTCATGTACGCGTGCTTCGCGCTTGCCATGATGATGTTGATGATTGGTAGTACGCCCGTCTATGCGGATGGGTGTGGTGCATCTTCCGCCTGCTATCCGTGGTTCAAGAGTGGTCCCGCGTGTAGCAAAGGTGGCCGGATTAGTCTACGCTTCATGCTTGACATGGCACCAGAAAACGCATGGGGTACGCCCAAGAGCACCACCGCCGTGTACGGCCTCTGCCCCATGGTGGATGAGCTGCAATCCTTCACCCTCAACAACGCTGGTTTTTTGGCCGGCGGCTATACCACCAAGAAGGAGGAGGAAGACGATGATGGCAAGAGCAAGAAGGAAGTGACGGAGTACCACCTCTCCACCACCATGACGCGTGGCTACCTCCGCATCTATGGCTTGGGCAGCTCCAACAACACACTCTTCCCCGACCGAGGCACCTCAGCAGGAGCCACCGTCGTGGCAGTGAATGGTGCCTCTATTTGTGGGTCCTCCGCATCCCTCGCGGTGGTGACGACCTTGATTCTTCAGATTGGCGTGCACAAGGGCCTCTTGGACTACGGAGGTGCATCTGCAGGCACGAGCAAAGTCGTGGAGAACCCCACGTACAACCCCGAGGCGTGTACCGCAACGGGTGGGGTACCGAACACCGGGGTTGGTCCTGGCGGGGTCTGTGATAAGGAGGTGGAGGTGGTGAGTGGGGAGAAGATTGAGCAGCCTCTCATGACGGGTTTTGTTCCAACCTGCACCACCGCCGATGTCTGCCAGTTTGGCAATCCCGACACAAGTGTATGCATTGGGGATGTTGGCCAAAAGAACTGTGGTGTGTGCATCTCCGACGTGACTCAGCTCAAGGATGCCTCCATCAACATGTGGACGAGCTACTATGGCACCGACTCCTCCAAGCATGCCATGACCAGTGGCGGTGAGAACCCAATCAACGCACTGCGCTACGGAGATAAGGCGATGCTCAACACGATGGGCTCCAAGCTGCGGGATTTGTGGGATGATACCACCAACGACATGAGCTTCGTTGACCTTCCCAACTGGCCCTTCAACTGAGGGGGGCGGGGGCACATCTCCCACACACCCCCTCTCCTGTGACTACCTTTGATTGATTGCGTTGAGCCGATACGGCGTACAAGTCACGTGCAACAACGTGGATGGTGCGGATGGTGAAGTGTTGTTGCTGCCCTTATACAGGATGTCTGGCTCATACCATTCCCACCTCACTCACTCCTCGCACTTTGCTGTTGTTTCTTGCTTTAGGTGCCTAGACCTTAGGTGCATGGTGGTCTACGCACGAGGGGTACTCTTCAGCAACGCGGAGGCAGAACCCACAGCACCCCTCCAATACCCCCATCTTCATTGAGTGTTGGATTGGGGCCCACACTTCTTGCGTGTGTGTGTGTGTGTGAGTGTGTAGCTCTGTGTGTGAGTAGAGATGGTGGTACGAAGCCTACGAACGATGGTGGCGGGAGGGCTGACCTGCCTCGCCGCCACGACGTACCTCTACTACTTCTCTGTGCAGCGCAACACCGTGGATAGCGATGCCCCAACCGTTCAGCTGGCGGCCCTCGCCCTCTCTGGGGAGATGGTTGATCGCACCCTCACCGACGCAGAGATTCAAGAGAAACTGATCGTCTTTGGGCTCGATCTGCTCAAGCATCCTCCGCTGGTACGTGCGCTGAAGGATTTTGTGGTTATGGAGTGTACCGAAGACACCCCAACGCGTGCTGCACTGAAGCAGTTTGCGGTACGTGATGTGATTCAGGATGCGTGGGTGAAGGATGAGCTCTTTCAGGTGGTGGGGGAGCTCAAGCGGACGGCCTTGAGGGACCCCGCCATTTACCCACGACCGGTGCTCTCGTGGCTGGGCAATGCTGCCGTGGATGGATTGCGTAGGCCACTGTTCCAGGAAGAGCTGCTGCGCACGGTGCGGTGGGTATTGTGGCAGAGCCTTCTCGCCGCACCACCCCCAGCTCAGACGAGCCCATACCCGTGGGTGGAGCGCTTCATTCCTCTTCGATAGCCCCCGTTGGTATTGAAGCATCTGGGCTGTTGCTTCGTTGAGGATCCATTCCTTCGCTAGACGTGGAGTCTGGCACTGGCTGACAACGACGTGCATCACGCTTCACCGAGTACAACGTTTATGGCATGTTGTGCCACTGTTGTTGCCGCAGAGAGTGTGGTATGTACCCCATGATGATGTGCGTTGCTACTTTTCTCGTCATCTACGTGTTTTATTTATGTAGGGCAGCTACATTAGCCCATTGATCGTTGCTGCATCTCGATTGGCGGAGTAGCTCTTTGTGGAGATGGAGATGAGCCGCTTTGGCCTCACCGTCTGCCTCAACGCATTGCACAGCAAGGATGGGCAGCCATTTGAAGTAGCCGAGGCTGGATCATTGGTGGTTGGCGGGGTCGCCCTCGCCGCCGACAACGTGGTGCAACGAGCACTCCCCAGCCAAACCGCTGCCGCCATTGGTGCCTCCATTGACGCCGCCCCCTCCTTCGCTCATTCACTGCACCTTCTTGTTGGCTTAGGCGTGGACCACAACGCCTATGGCGATCTCGTTGCCCAGCAACTCGTGCGCAGCTTTAGCCCGCATCAGCATGATCGCCCAGGTTATGAGGAGTGCCTCCTCTTTGCGTTCAATGGCAGCTCATTCCTCTGCGAGACCCTCACACGCAGCGATGATGCGCGCACGGTGGAATCCGCCCTCTCCGCCCTCGAGCGGCTGAGCCTCGTCGTCTTCAAGTTTGAGCAGCCGCAGATGAAGACTGCCGCGCTGCTCCTCACCCCACAGCTCTCCACGGCGCACATGGCCTCCCTTCTCATCTCCCCACGCCGGCACCTCTTCCTCTACGTGGATGGCAGCATGTTGGCCGAGGAGGTCATTGCCACCGTCACCGAGACGGAGGTACTTCGCAACACACTCATGGATTTTGGCCGGCCAACCGCCACGAGCAATGGTGTGCGTAGGCTGGCAGATGATGGGCTGCCTGAGATACCCTTGCTCAACGCATTGGCCCCGTCAGAGGAGAGCTACCATGCATGGGTGCAAGCGCTCATTCGCAGTGGGCCCCCAGACCTCCGCCTTGTGGATGGAAGCACCGCGGAGCTGAACATGTCTCGTCCGGTGGGGCACCCACACACGCGCCACAACACCACAGCGGCGTTGACAGTGGAGGAGCGTGCGAGGAGCTGCTCGGGTGATGAGGTGCAGCAGCTGAGGCAGGATGTGGCGCATCTAACTCATGATCTGCACGAGGCCCGCAAAGGCCGCCTCTTTGTGGAGGAGAAGCTGCGGCTGATGGATTTTAGGGAGAAGCTCCGCCTCACAGGCGGGTGTGGGGGAGGCGGGGTAGGCGTGGTGGCTGTGGCCATGGGAGCCGAGCAGCCAACACACCGCAACACCACGGAGGATCTGCAGGCCACGATTCAGCAGTTGAAGGCCGAGGCATCGGAGAAGGAGGCGGAGTGGCGGATGCGGCTTCGCGACGCCTACGCAGAGCTCGCCGCGGCGGAGGCCACCAACGCAGAGATGGAGAACACCTTGGCCCTGCAGGCACAGACCATT